>JBBPOF010000036.1:0-71246 GCA_038091315.1 Porphyrellus cyaneotinctus | reverse complement strand
GCTCGCATCGTCCTTGTTCGGCTCGAAGACCCAGTGTTAGTCCCCTCTTTTTGATCTCTACTATGTACGTGGGGGACGCTGAGACGTCAACTTGTCGATGCTCTGACAGCCGCCTTTCATCAAACGACGTCCACTACATCCACGACGGCCATCGCCCTCTGGTTCATAGTCGCTCTGATTGTGCTCAGCATACCCGTGTTGTGTTCCCTGCAATGTCTTGGTTTTGGCAGGCGGGGGGTGGTGCGTGGTAAGTACATCCATGTTATGTACATTCGCGCTTACGGGACGGTATACAGGCTCTTATGCTGCCAAATATCAATCGGGCTATAGTGGGAAGGTACCCAAGCGCTCGACGTTTGCACGGTTGCAGTCGCAAGGGGCAAAGGGCGGAATGTAGATAACCACTCTCGGTGGCACCGGTCTTCCGCGTGACTTCGGATCCATGTTCTTGGGTGATAACCCGTGTTACCAGCATTCCATAACATACCATGTGGATCTTCGTCTGCGACATCTGCTCGTCACTAAGATGATCGTTTGTGACTAATCATCGCTTGCTGAGTCGTTCTCCGCCGCATTCCCTGACAACCTAGATGCTGGGTCAACCCCATACACTATGTGGGGTGTCACGATTGATCTCGTCAATCCAAGGAACGCATGTATCAACGTTCTGTTGATGAAATTCCTGCAAGACAGATAGGCGCTCTTGCATTGACAGAACACCGCAATCTTTGTCTATCGCCCGCGTATCTAGGAACCTCGACGTAACAGAAGCAAAGGAGATGTTTATACCTTTGACATCGAGGCTGCGATGAAGGAGGAATTTCCGCACGATGTGTTCGGGAAAGTTGGCAGGGTCTACGGGAGGGATAGGTTTTCTGATCACTTGCGATTGGTGGTCAAGCAGATTCATGGGCACGTCCTCGCAGATACAACCTGTATGGGGCAAATGAGGACCTTGATGCCGTCTCTGGCGATCCAACGCCTCTTGCGGTAATGTTGCCATTGTCTCGTTGATCGCACCAACTCATATAAAACAGATGGCGTGTCGCGTTCATGGAGGAAAGCACCACACTACTCGATTTTGAGACCGTCGATCAAATGGTTCAGATTCATGGTATGTCATTCGATCTGCTGTTCTGTTCCAGGCAATGTCATGTCTCGTTTAGATTACGAAGGCGTTACACTATTCAGTCGTATGGAAAACGCAAAGAAGGCCGCACCGGATTCATCAAAGATTTTCCATGATCATTACCCCGAGTTCCTAGTGGATCTTCTTACTTTTCTCCCTCGACTCCCATTTTCTCGCTAACTTGCTTGGCCTATCTTCAGTCCCGATGGTTTTTTGTCAATGTGCCCTCCGTGCTCACTTGGATCTTTTAGTTCTTCGAACCATTTCTATCCTAGGCCACTCTCGCGAAGATGTTGGTCGTGGGTCCTACTGCGCTGGGCCCATTGACCTGTGATTGATAAGGACGAGCTCCCGGTGCAATATGGTGGGACTGGTATCAATTCCTGATGCTGTATGCAATATTCCCGTCGCACCATGGATGGTTCTTCCGACAAAGAGTTACCCTGAATCGAGACTAGTTGTGCCTTAACGCGCCACTGGGCGTCTTTGTTTTTTCATTGGCCGATCCTAACCAGGGCCCAACGGCCTCACCTTTTCGTCTCTGTACCGCTTTCCAAGCAATATGACCCCCAGCCCTATCGAAGACATCGACTTTCAAACTCTATGCGATAAGACCCTCGAGTCCATCGTCGCGTTGGGCACCTTCATCTATCAACTCTGCCTTGTCCCCTGGTCCTACGGGTCTCAGGTCTTTTGGGCGGTGTGGGCATCTCCCCCTGTTAAAATGTTCCGGGATGAGCTCGCACCGTCCTTGTTCGGCTCGAAGAAACAGGGTTCGTATTCTCTTTTCGATTTCTACTTTGTATATGGGACGCTGAGACGTCAACTTGTCAATGCTACGAATCTATGACAGCCGCCGACCATCAGACGACGTCCACGGCGATCCTCGCCCTCTGGTTCACAGTTGCTCTGATTGTGCTCAGTGTGCTCGTGTCGCGTTCCCTGCAGTCGCAAGGGGCAAAGGGTACATTACCGACACCGATGTCCAGTGATCGTGGAGGTGCGGGTGGGGGTAGGAGCGATGACTCGGAGGACAGTGGGAGCGGGAGTGACGGAGACTGATTCAAATGATAAGCTGCTGATATGCCGCTACAGACGTGATCGTGCAACGAAGTCCTCTAGGGCTTCTAACATTCCTCTCCACATCCACGTTGCTCTTCATCCATGTATACTACTAGTAGCTGCCAGTCTTGCTCTGTTGCTTTACGGGTTCTCATTGTTACCTTTGTTTGTACCAAGTCAGCCAATAGTATACTAGACGGCTGAACCTAGATTCTAACATGGCAATTCCACACCAACTCTGATGCACCCAATTTTTCGGACATCAAAGACTTTCCAGGATTACCTGACCCTTCCCTCGACTGCAATATGGTGGGACTGCTGACAATTTCTAATATTCCCATCGTATCACTAGTACTGTAAATATGGAATCCTGGTTCTTACGTGTTACCCTTGTACTACTATAATCCCACAAAGAGTTACCCCGTAGTTGGGTGCCTTGGGCCTTTTCGTCTCTGTACCGCTTTCCAAGCAATATGAGCCCCCGTTCATTTGAAGACATCGAATTTCAGGCTCTATGCAACAAGACCCTCGAGTTCATCGTCGCATTGGGCACCTTCATCTATCAAGTCTGCCTCGTCCTCTGGTCCTACGGATCTCGGTTTTTTTGGGAGGTGTGGGCATCTCCCCCTGTTAAAATGTTCTGGGATAAGCTCGTATCGTCCTTGTTCGGCTCGAAGAACCAGGGTTAGTCCCCTCTTTTCGATCTCTACTGGGACGCTGAGACGTCAACTTGCTTTGACAGCTGTCTTCCATCAAACGACGTCCACTACGTCCACGACGACCATTGCCTTCTGGTTCATAGTCGTTCTGATTGTGCTCACCGTGCTCGGGTCGTGTTTCCCGGACGGCCCGGGTTCTGGCCCGCAAGGCGTGGTGCGCGGTAAGTACATCTACGTTATGTATATTCGCGCTTGCGGGATGGTATACAGTCTCTCAAGCTGCCAAATATCAATCGAGCGGTAGTGCGAAGGTACCCAAGGGCTCGAGTTCCCTGGACGGTGCGGGTTTTGGCCGGCAGGGCGTGGTGCGCGGTAGGTACATCCACGTTATGTTTATCAATTTATTTGTTCTCGCGCTTACGGGATGGTATACAGGCTCTCAAGATCAATCGAGCGATAGTGCGAAGGTATCCAAGGGCTCCAGCTCCCTGGACGGTCTGGGTTTTGGCAGGCAGGGCGTGGTGCGCGGTAAGTACATCCACGTTATGTATATTCGTGCTTACGGGATGGTATACAGGTTCTCATGCTGCCAAATATCAATCGATTTATAGTGGCAATGTACCCAAGGGCTCGGCGTTTGCACTGTTGCAGTCGCAAGGGGCAAAGGGCGGAATGTAGATATCGGTCCTCCGAGTGACTTCGAATCCCGTTCTGCCTGATACGCACGACACACGTTCTTGAGTGATATCAGCATTCCATAACATACCAGTAATCTCTAGAAACGCAAATTCGCTACATCCAAGGGATATGCACATCGTACTAATAATTATATGAGAAGCTGGTGGCCTTGCGCAGTCTATAAAGAACCTAATTACAAGTTCCGAAGCCTTTCCTGTGCCAGCCACACCGCACCCTCGTTTTCGCTCTTCGTCCTCATCTTCATCGATCATCCTCGTCCTTTCGCGACATGCCCCCCAAACCCATCGAAGACATTGACTTTCCAGCTCTGGGCGACCAGATCCTCGAGCTCCTCCTCGCAGTGTGGATATTCGTCTGCGAGACCTGCCTCACCGCCTGGGACTACATCTCCCAGACCTTGTGGGCGGTGTGGACCTATCCTCCATTTGAAACGTTCCGCAATGCGTTGGTGGCAGCCTTGATCGTCTTGATGGATTACGGTGTGTGATCACATTCGACTCGCAAGCGTGCCGAAACGCTGACGACGGTCGCTGTTCAGTACTCGTCGTTGTCTATCTAATCACGTACATCGTGATCGCCGTCCTCGCGTTCATCATCATCATGCGGGTGCTCCAGATGCTCCAGATGTTCTTCCTCTACTCTCTGGGCTTTAGAGGGCGCGGTGTGCTGCTCGGTATGGACGTGTGCTTCTATCTCGATTCCTTGCGTTTCGCTGACGCGCGTTTGCGAATGGTTCAGGCTCATACGCTGCCAATTATCAATCGACAAGCTATGACGGGAACGTGCCGAGAGGCTCGACGTTTTCACGGTTCCAGTCGCAGGGGGCCCAGAATGGAGGCGGATACCGCACTGTCGATGGCACGGTATACGTTTTTAGGACTAATGTGTAATGGTCGTTCACAGTGCTTGATCTCTCGATTGATAGCCGCTCTTCTGGTGTATATACTATATGTTATGGGTCAAGTTTGTTCGAACCGACTTGAAAAGCAACGATTAGGGTAGTAAACAATCCCAGTGAGTATAACCATACAACGCGACAGCGCAGACGACGACAAAAGTAGATGGTCACCCCGCGCTTGCCGACCCAATCTACAAAAATCCACTCTCCTGCAGCAAACGCGCCATCTTTTCATCTTCCCTCTCACGCGGTTCCAGTCCCAGACTGAGATTCCAAAACTTGTCGCCAACGTCGACCCCGTCGCTGAACTTGCCAAGCGACTCTTCGATGTACATCTGAACTGCCGAAAGCGGATGGAAATGATGAGGTAGCGTTTGCCAGCGCTGGATATCTTGAATAACCTCGGATGCCTTTTGGCGCTTCCGGAAATTAACCAGATTGCCTGGTAGGGTATCTTTGGAACCATCTTGAATGAACGTCAGGGTAGTAAGAAAAACGCCTGGGGCCGTCAAATTAGAACTCCACCGACGCATCCATTTGCCATGTACTTACCGATAAAGGGCACGCATGGGGGAGTAACTTTGGCGAGTGTCGAACGATAGTTGGTGAAGTTCTTTCCTGAATCGATCGTCATCTCGCACGCGTTCAACTGCGTCATGTGTCGCGAGCTGACTTGTTCCCATGAACGCTTCAACCGGCGAATAGGAGGCGAATTTAGTCCAGAAACGATAGCGACCATACTAGAATAGTTGTGCAAAGATCGACAACGCTAACATTGGGTCAGCAGCATCCTTACGATACTATCGATCTACTCACGTCAGCGACGGATATAAAGTGTTTGAGAACATTTGCTCGCTTCCTAGAATCCTCATAAAAGAGTACCGAATCAGCAACCCAGTTGGCAATCTAGGTGGAAAGTGGCTCAGTATGTATACCAAGGCGTCAAAGCGTGAACCCACCCTATTGCTCGTTTGAATAACCCGAGCGATGTTGTCATTGTAGTCTGTCTTTTGTTCTCGCGATCTCGAGAGACATTCCATAGGCCGTATCTTTTGATACAATTGACTTTCCAGAATCGTCAACTGTCGCGCTAATTCCAGAGCTTCGACGTCAAGGAGCTTCACTTTTTTCGTCTTTGGCAGAATGGGTGTAGGAGGAGACACCAGATTCGGCGTGATCGTCTTTTTGAGTTCTCCTGCGCGCTGAGAATCGCCATGAAAATCAGGGCGCTCTGGCCAAGACCGCATCACTTACAGCACGGTCGATCAAAATCACCAATTGCTTGGATATCGCAATTTTGCCGACAGCCTCCTGCAGCAAAAACTCCTTCATCCGGTCAAGGATGTACATGTCTTCCTTTTCGAGGAAGTTGTCGTCGGCTACCATGGCTTTGAACGCATTGAGCACTCTACAACCAAATTGTAAAGACCGAGCTCGACGAAGATATACAGAACGAACCTCATCTGGATGATGTGTTGCTTGAGTTTTTTCCACTCTCCCAACTCGGCAGGCTGCAAGTTACCCGGTGGCTGAATGAAGAATCGTCGAACAAGCAGTTCAAAAAGTTCATCTAGAGTTGTGAACGACTTGTATGTCATCAGGAACGTCTTGATGAAGGTCGGGTCTGATCAATAGGTCATTAGAAGGTTTGGTGGTCACGTTGCAAGGTACGTACCGCCAGTTTCATGTGATGTGAGACGTTCTACCAAAGCAGGCACTGTGCCAGCGCGGACGCTACCATCTACATCAATGGCCATGTCATTCTTGGTATAATCTGGCCGCAGGTACCATGGCTTGGTACTAATGATATGCTCGGGAGCGTCGTCCCCAAAAATCTTCTTTATCTTCTGAGCGTTGGTAGTAGGTGCAGCCCGAGCCAGGGTCGCTGTGATTCCATTGTCATCACAAGTGGGAACAGAGCAGTGAACAAACCCACGGTCATCCTCATTATATGACACCCCATTGTTCATGGATGGTCCATCCTTCTGTCGTTCTGACGGAACCAGAGTGTGAACTGACAAAGTATAATCACTTGACGAGGCACTCCGCGTAGAATCTGGTCTGGAGAGATCATCGAGAGTGATCGTGTTGTCAGACATCTGAGATCGACTGCGGAACGTTGGAGCGCGGTCAGGTTGTACTGTCCCCTTCTTGCTTCCCGAAGCGCCAAACGCAACCTCGATGTCGACGATATCGTCGCTCTCTGGGTCGTTAGGGTTGAGAACTGACATCGGCCGCACATCGTAATGACTATCCATGATGCTTAACCGCGACACCCGCCATTCGATAGCGCCCCTGTAGTCTCCTTCAGAAATATCTGCTTGGTCATGTCCCACAGATAGCAAGGCGTCCAGAGTTTGCAAAAAAACATGCAGGTTCGACTTGATCGATGCAGCTATCGCATCCAAGTAGTCATAAAGATCATCCCTATCCCCAAAGGCCATCCCACGTGAGGGTTGACGGATATGTTGGGTAGTTAGAAGCATGAGGGATGCGTCGTCATAAAGAGCTTGCAAGCCTGACTCTAGAGTACGGCTTAGCAGGCGTGCTCGATCCACTGTCTGCATGTACACTGCGCTGTTTTCTTCGGCAGCGGATTCTGCGTAAAATCCGTCGATATCGACATGGCGAGCGATATGAAGATTGGACGCGAACAGCAGCAGCGTTAAAAGCCCAGTGAGAACTTCCCTGCTGGCCATCCATACACGCTGTTCTGTCACATAGAATAAGTGTCAAAAATGACAACCATGTCAACGTTACTCACCAGATTCATCACTCCTGTGTCTCAAGGCGTTGTGTAGGCCACCAAACTTCGCTTGCACAGATACCATGTGCGTCTTGAATTCCGAGAACGCATCTAAGCTGAGGATAGTCTGAGGAGACTCCTCGGGATCATCCATCGGGACCCAGCCGAACCCCTTCCAAGTCCCACTGTGACCGGCTCCGACGAGTCCAAGTCCAACATGAATCGCGGAAAAACAACCTTGTACTCGCTTGGCCCCAACCGCCGCTTGTTGCTGTTCGCTGTGATATCTTTGAACTTCTACGACAAAAGCCACAATAGCTCTGTCAAGCTCCTCTGCATCGCTGTCGATGCGAGAGGCTGTTTCCTGTGCGGCGGGACCTGAATCGTATTCCATGGCACGTGCCGAGAGAACCAGTTTGGATAACGTTGCCGTTACTTTGCGCTGGGCGGGCTTAAGGAGGGTTTGTGCAGCGGTGGTCTCACGTCGGTCCCGGGCATCCCGCGGCATCAGCTGGATTGGTATATGGCCGGATGGAGGTGCCGAGATATAGAGAAGGTTGCGGACTGCGACTACCACCCATCTGATAAGGTTGTCAAGGGCTTGTGCATGTTCAGACCGACGACTGGTCCCAGTAAGTAACCGGTTCTCCTGGACGACAGACGCAATGGCATCCCGGGCAATGTGAGACAGATCGGAAACCAACTCCGGTGGTGAAGATGTAAGGGATTGTTGCAGAGATTGGGCGATTCTCTCGGCAGTGGTAAGCTCCAGAGCGGGGTTTCTTTCAACGGCCGGAGCTAGCTCATCTCGCTGACCATTCTGGGAACTTCTGCTAGTAGAAGGGGACATATCCGCATCCGAAGAGTAGACTGCGGAATCGTCCGAGTCGCTGATGTGTTCAGGGGGACTTTGATGCCTCTCGCGCAGCCCACGGTCCTGCCACGCCGTAGATTTGGACCGCGAACGATTGGTCTGATCTTCGTCATGACTATAGAACTCCGAGGAGGCCGTAGAAGAACTTGTGAGCGCACGAGCACGGCCCTTCTTGGCCGAAACCTCAGTCTCCGGAAGCGCCCAGCTCACTTGGCCCGTCGCCTTATTCAGGTAATAGTATGACATACCGTCATCAGCAAGCCGTCTGATCCAAGGTTCCGGGGTACCCGACCGCTTAGGCACACCAAAGCCAGCTAAGGTAGTCTCCGCTAGGGACCCGAAACCCAATCCGGTGCCAGGTGCGGTGCGAGCGCTTGGCTGCGAGGCGGCCAAGCCAGCGAGATCCCCGTCTGAAGCATCATCCATGTCGAGAGGCAAGTCGCGTGAATGTTGGCCGGTCTGCGTGTTGACGTAGTAGATCTATTGCGACCATGAATCATCACTGTGTGAGATGAAAGCAGGAATGGAGTCACTTGCCTGACCATCCTGCGTACATTGTGGCATCCAAAAGTCATTCGACATCGTTTCACCTCCAGAAATGGCATTCCCAAGCTCCAGAAAGCCATTAGAAGAGTTGACGTGCTCTGCTGCGCCCCACTGGGCTTCCGGGGTATAGTGGTGGTCCTGAATGATATCTCTCCGTATATGTCCCGCCCTTTCCTGCGAGTCTTGGGACGTCTGTTGCGGTTGTTGATGTTGCAACGCTTGTTGGTCAAAGTGGGACAACGCGAGCTCGGCTTCCTCTTCGGGGATGATGGTCACGTAGTTCGATGGGAACCAACCGCGCTCGTCGCCGAGAAGTCCATCCCACCAGCCTGATTCCAGCTGAGTTAAGACCTCGATGATGTCGTTTTTGCGAAAGGATAAGGACGAGGCGTCGTTTGTCTGGTAATCGTATAGAGCGCGACAGAAGAACGTCGTGATATATTGCTCTTCTGGTGCCTCCTCCAGACTGACGCCGTCCTGGTAAGTGAGCGTGCCACTGAGTGTAGCCATGGACGGGCTGTGGAAGGTTCGGAAGATGCGGGAGACGACGGCGACGGGGCGAGTAGCAGTCGGACGGAAGGGCCTTCTAGTAGTGTATTACATAATCAAATACATACGCTTGACGTCCCAGGGCCTAGTCAGGGACTCAACGTTTCAGCGTCCTCTGCTTCTCCGCGAATTGCACAATTTTCCTGTCAACAAACATCCCCTTGCGCTCCCGAACCGCGTCCATATACTCCTTGGCGAGGTTCGTCCGGTCTGCTTTCTCACCGAGATCCTCGAGCTCCTCTTCGGTCGTGGGCACCCAAAATGGATCCAGATCGAGCATCTCGTAACTACCCACTTTTCGTTCAGTACCCTGACATGCATTACATCAAGGACACCATACCCGCTAAAGATTAGCTGAGGGCTTGCTGCACCTGACGTTCGCTTTCTGATATCTGAGTCCCCTGTCAACTAACCGCGGACCCTTTTGTCGAAATACTCACGTACCGTCGGCAAACCCGAAACTCTCCACCACAGGCAGTAGCGCAGAGACCGTAAAATAGGTCATGCCCTCTTTCATCTCCTCGCCAACGATTCGACCTCGTCGCTTTGCCACCACACCATACACCTTCCCGAGGACGTCCGCTGAGGGTAGACGACGTTTGGATGGAGCAGCATCAAACCAGGATATTCGCGACTTACTCGACGCTTGAATATCACACGAATACATTGCCAACTTGAGCCGTGGAGACCAGTCCAGCAGGCCATTCCTGCAAGCCTCTCTCACGGACGATATCACAGACCCTGTCACCTGCGTTAACCTATTCTGGGCTACTACCCGCATCAGCCACCAATTTTGCCAGATCTAGGCCAAGAACATACCGATCTCCTTTTCCAGGCCTTCAGTGTCAACCTGAACGTCCTCGATAAAGTAAGCAACTCCCTCAATGGGCTCGGCGCAGAGCGGACCCTGAAAAGTGGCAAGCTGAAATCCTGTTTCAATATGACCGGTGAAATCAAAGTCCTTCTGTGACCCATTCTCAGTGCGCGTGATGTCCGGGATCTGTTCCCGCATCAAACGCCGTTTCAGCCTGCGAGGACAGTTACCACCCTTTGTGCCGGGAGATTATCAAGGCAACGCACGATGTGGGAATGACTTCCTTTCGGGCATCGATCAAGAGACATCCTCCAGCGCCCTGGGGACCAAATGCCCAGATCCTGTCAACAATATCCACCCATTCACTTCCTGCTTCCGTACACGTCTCCTTCAAGGCGTCCCAGAATTGCTCCGGTTTGACACTGGGAACATGCACCAAGTTTCCCTGCACCTCAGGACCGTCACCCTCGATGACGGCAGTACTATCTCCACCGGAAGTGCCCCGATCGGCGGACTTGCGTTCTTGTAGCAGTGATCTCAATGTTGCCAGATTCTGTTGAATAAAAAGGAGAATGCTGTCCGGCAACGGTGCCGCTCGCAAAGTAAAAGTGACAGCACTTTGAGAACTGGACCCTTTCATAGTCCCCCGTACGCCGCCGGGCGTCCTAGGAGGTGCCATATCTGGGAGAAATTAATAAGAGATATGAATGCGACAACGCCGGACTTACCTGGGACCTTGATAGTGGTCTCACGAAAGGGAACGATTGGCTTCGAAGCTTGGATCTCCACTCGCGCAAAACGCTCACGCAGGTCCTTGAGACATCTCTGCAGAAATTAGTTGAAAACGTGATGACACGATGTGAACGCGCGAGGCACACCTCCAAGTGCAATTCCCCTGCTGTGAGAATGACATGCTCGCCAGTTTGCTGCTGGAAAGTTTCCACGCACGGATCTGCCTGTGCTAGCAGGGAAAGGCCAGTGACCAACTTCGGCATGTCAGCAGGATTCTTGGGCTCCAGCGCGACCCGCACAATAGGGGGTGCCTAGAACGCATGGAATTAGTGTGGTTGCACGGAGACAGCATGGCTAGGACAATACCATTCGATTAGCACCGCCGAGGTTGATGAGACACTCCTGATCCTGTTGGGAACTACTGTCTCCAGAAGTTCCAGCCTCTCCAGGGGAACAGAGAGACGCGTTTCTCCACACTTTGCCTTCCAAACCCCGGATCGCGAAGGTGTTTCCAGCTCTAACGCTAGCAACCGGCTGTAATTCACGCCCCATCATCACGTACAGAGCCTCTACCTCTGCGACTACAATGTTGTTAACGTTCGCAGGGTTATCGGGTGATAAAGCGGCATTGTATTTGGGTAAGACGCAATATATTTTTGTGCCAACCTTGATGGTCCCAGAGTATAGGCGAGCAAAGCCTAGGAGGATCTCGTCACTAGCCACGGGAAGTACTTCCGGTGTGTCAGAAATCTCTTCAGGAGTCTCGGTAACCGTTATGGTTTCCAAATCATTCGATCCTGCCTCCTTGCGCGCCTCTCTAGCTGCTCTTCCACGCATGCGTATCTCCTCTGCTGTTAGAGGTTTGTCCTTGTTCTCGGGTAGTTCTTTCCTAGGAACGGCGAACATCTTGCTGACATACGCAGTGATATATGCGCCAGCACCTGAGTTAGAAGAATAGAGATCCTGCTCTAGTTTGTTCTTGGGCTTAATTTCTTGATCGAAGATGTTCGGATGCAACATCCGAGGCAGGCGAACTGCCTGAGCAGCAGGAGGTGAAGGAACGATATCGATGACACTTTGAATTATACAAGTTGAGAGCGATAGCCATTGGTTAAAGATGTTAGAGAGCAGTTGCCGACTGTCTTTCGAACGGAGATCACGAGGTAAAAGCTTCAAATTTAGCGCATTCACAATTTTGGTTACTTTCTCGGCATTCCTACAATTATGTCAAACTTTGTTGGTCTCAAAGAGTCAGACACTGACGGATTTAAGACGACGGCATCATAGACGGCCCATAAGTTGTCCAGCACGAAATGCACGAAGAGAGGCTTCAAGGAGCGTCCTCGCAAATGCTTGTAGCTGATGACCTTCTTCGTCTTCGGATCCAAATAAAAATCCCCCCATAGGACGCGTCGCAAATTGGCTTCCTTGAATCCAAGCTTGGTGGAGTAGAGTTGGGCAAACTTCCCCACACGGAATCCCCACCCATCTAGGGCGGAGGTGAAAACAACGTTCCCGCGTTCCGGCGCGAAATATATGTCTTCATCATCTTTCTCTTTGAATGTGTCTTCCTCATTTGCTGTCGCCTCTTTTTCGTCGGCGTACTGATCCTTCTTCGCAGCAAGTCGACGATCACGTTCTTCTCTCCAGCGTAGATCATCCTCCATGCGTTCACCGGCAAAGAATTCGCCCATGACGACGTTGACCTGCTCGATCAGTCTGGAAAGATGGTGATATGCTTCGATCGGGGAAAGCCTCAGTTCAGTGATCAATCTATCAAGCTTGTTAATTACGAGGACCGGGCGTAAACTGTCCTGCCATGCTTGTCTGAGCACGGCGATAGTCTGTGGATGATTATCCGGTGGGGGTAATAGTCTACAGATACGAAGACTCACTTGAGTGCAAACTCCTTCGACCACATCGACCAGTACCAATGCTCCATCACATAACCGGGAAGCAGTAGATACCTCCATAGAAAAATCCACGTGTCCTGGGGTATCAATAACGTTAATAATATAAGTCCGTAGGGGTGTACCTGCGGATGCTCGTCATGGTACTTTCCTCTTGCCAGGCTAAATGCGTACCATCCTCGCGTTCCCTGCCAGTGACTTGGAACTTGAGCGAGACGGCACTGCTTTCCATCGTGATACCGCGCTCAATTTCATCTTCACGACTGTCCAGATATCGTAGCTTGCCGGCCATCCTGGGTGATATGATATTGTTTGCTGCCAGGAGCGCGTCCATCAGTGTAGTCTTTCCATGGTCTACATGGCCGAGGGTTGTAATGATCCTGACATTAGCCGGGTCGGGGGCTTCGGAAGTTGGCTGGTTGCTCGCCATCGGGTATGGTATGGTCAATCTTTGATAGTTCTGACGATCCTCCCGTATCCAGGACAGACTACCGAGGTAATGACTCGGATCCGCACTCCCGAATCCCGACAATCTTCTCGCGATGACGTAATCAAATCAAAAGTGCATGTTACGTCGACTGATTAGTCTTGTATAAATAAATTTAAACTCAAAAAAATCTCATAACGTATTGAGTAAATTTCCTACACTTTCGTCGCGAACCCTAATGTTTTGGTAGTAATCTCATAACGTATACTACTATACGTTATGAGAAAGTTTACTGTATTTGTTTCGATAATACCAACATGTTGTGGGCCACTGTACCATTGAAATCGATTTGTCCATTACGCGTCGGGGGGTGACGAATCGAAATAATGATATGGTACATGCTCTTTCATTGTCCTAGCAGTGTAGCATCGAGGCTCGCTCTCAAGGCATCATCTAATCCCCTCCCAATCAAGACCAGCTTTCCAGAATCGGGAATTCCAACCACCTCCCGGGCTTCCACAGGCGTGATCTCGTACATGTTCTGTACCCCCTGAAGCATGAATTCTTCTCCGGTCTGTAGGATGAATAATCCTTTGCAACGAAGAACCTTGAGGTCCACGTTATTGTCCTTGCGGTCTCCGCCAGTGGGGTCGTCATGTCGCCAAAGCAGTCCTTGAATCCAGTGCTCTAGCTTGGCGAGCTGATCAGTTGTCAGAGTAGGGATGTAGATCTGAATGCTAGATATTCCACGGAGTTCATAGTGCGTAGCAGATCTTCGGCAAGTATGATCATGGCATCCATCGCGAGCGTCACCACATTGGTGATGATGAAAGGTGGTGTTTTGTAGTTGCTTGGCTCCTGCGTAGGCATCAATGTTCACGATGTGGGCTACATCGATGTTTGCTTGTATCGTGCGATGAATGGGTGCGGATGGATTGACTTTTTGAATCATTCCTTCTGTCACAATTAGTTTGTCGTTTGACACGAGGTCGACCTTGTTTAATAGAATCACATCTGAACATGCGATTTGTCTGTTCCACGCAAGTGACATCATAGGGGGTAGGCCCGCGCAATGACTCAACGCACCTGAGGCTCTCGCCAATACCATCGACAGAATGGTCCTCCTCCATTTGCTAATTAGCTGTGAGATCAGCGGTCCAGCTTCCTTTGATGGATGCACGCGATTACCTGCTGCCCAAAAACTGCGTCTACTACACAGACCACACCATCGAGGGATATTTGCCTGCGAAGTCCTTCGGAGTATTCCTCGTTTAACCAAAACATGGACGCGATAGGACCTGTTTGATTGGAGCTCAACTCAATTTGAACTCGGGCGATCGTGCGATCCTCACCAGGGTCGGCAAGTCCGGTGGTCTCGAGTATAATGTGATCAAAAGAACCCTTCCGTTCCATCAACTTCTCGATAGCAGCAATGCCTGCATCTTTGATGCTGCAGCATAGACACCCATTTGCCAGTTCAAGAAATTCCTCCGAATCCTTGGCCATCGGGTCCTCGCTTGATGTAATGTTGATTGCCTTTGCTGATCAGAAGATGAATGTGTGATAGGGACATGGCCACCTGATTGCCAACCTTCGATATTCTGCTTGATGGTGAGCATCCAAACTTAATATGCGAGAAAGAAACCTACGGCTGTGTCTCCAAATTCGTTCATGATCACAGCGATGCGATACCCGTGTCGCTCTGTAAGTATGCGCCTGTACGTCGTCAGCGGCGCGCCCGCAGCGAACGAATCCTAGCATACTTGCCTCAACAGTGTCGACTTCCCTGCACCGAGGAAGCCTGTGATTATGGTGCATGGTATCCGCCGTGATTCCTGCGCTGTCGATTCGGTAGATGGCGCGTCATGGTCGATGAGCGTGCTGTCCCGTCACGTAGTAAGTCGCCAGTGCCATTAGGATCGAACCGACCTTACGGTATGTCATCCTCGTGGTCCATAACCAAATCACGTCCGAACTCCGATCAAACACTTCCGAGCCGCTTGCAATTGCCCCTCCACTAAGCGGCCTTCGTCGGCTTTCGTCTTCTTCCTTCCATTGACCCCATGGCTGCACTCAATCTCAGTGACGAGACTCTGAGAAATCTCGTGCAGGGTCCCGGTGATGTAGAGTGGAGGCAAGTCTGAATCAACTTTGCCGGTTGCTACCACCGGCTTGGTTGCTTCCACCGCTCACGACGGTCCAGGTACGAGATGAGACGCGAATGTCAAGAAATACTACCTGGTCTTTTGCTCGGCCCATTTCAAGCTTCCAAGTCTCTCGAAACGTTGAAATCTCTGGGTGTCACCCATATGTAAGTCCCGTGCACTTGTTTTTCTCCGTCGCTCTTGGGACACTGGAACTACGCATTCGTCACCGTGTACGGGGGATGTTAACATAGCTCAACGACCATTCTATAGTGTCTGCATAAGAGACCAGAAAGAAGCATTCTCTGTCAGACCGCGCTTTCCCGATCACTTCAAATACTTGGTATTAGACGTCGAGGACAACGAGGAACAGAATGTCATTCGACTATTTCCCGAGTACGTTCCGCTGGGATTTCCCGCGTTGATAAGCTAAGCTGGTGTCATGCAGAGCGGACCAGTTCATTCTACAGGCTCTGACCCAAGGAGGTAAGGTTCTCGTGCACTGCAACGGTGTGTCAATTATACCATAAGCCCCTATGTTCACCGTCGATTCTGATAAACACTGTACGTTAGGTGGCATCTCATTGTCACCTGCGTTCGTGGTCATGTTCGTTATGCGGCATTGTCAGCTGTCCTGGGAAGACGCGCTTCATTTGGTACAGAATCGGCGGTACTGCATATCGCCGAACGGAGGTTTCTTGACGCAGATCAAAGTACACGCCTTCCTAGCTGACAAAGCAGTGTTATCTTCACTGATTCTTACCTTTCTCGATCACCTGGGTAGGAATACGAATCCATATACAAGGCTAAAGCTGCAGTTGCCAATTTCCCCACGGCACCGATGCAAAGAGTAGTGTCTCGTAGGAAGAGGGAGGACGAAGAAGAAGATTCGAGGTTCATAACACCCTGCTTTCGACCCTTCACGCCTTGACGATTTGTCACAGAATAGAAGACCGCAAAAGGGTACTTGTTGATGGCGACGACGACAATGACGCGATGATGGCGACAGGACCCTGATGATAGTCTCTTATTTCGTTGCTCAGTCCATGGTAATTATTATAATGTATAAATGAGTTGGAATGTCTACCTGCTGCTGTGACTGTACTCGGGGGTATGAAGCGTCTGATGAAAACGGTGATGTCCGACTACAATGACTTAATTTTGGCCCTTTCCTTCTCCATCACAACTCGCTTCGCGTGCACATCTGCGATGGATGATAGTCATCATGTTTGTCAATCAACAAACTGATGGCCACATACCTTTGCGTTTTACGAAGGCCTCTACTGATATGCCTGCAAACACGATACCCGCTCCGATCCACTGGCCAATGGTCAGCTTGTGGTTATACACCACTACCGACAAGATCATGGTGAACATCTTCCGGGTAAGAGTGATCGTCCTGCAAATGAAATGAGATACATCGAGCAGCCAGAACAAAATGGATACTGATACTGACACCAAAGTCAACGATCCAAAGTGCTGGAGCGTCTCGAAGATGAACAGCTGGCCAAGCGCACCCGTAATTGAAAACTGAACGAGTGGCACGACAACAGAAGGGTGTGACTTGATGAATTCCAACGCGCTGGAGAACTCGCTCTGTGCACCAGACGAGGGGTGGAGGACAGGGATGTGGGGTAACGGGAGCGTTCCAAGGGCTGTGGTTAACACCGTACAGAATGCATTGATCCAGAACATCATCTGCTGCCCCGAGACTTTGTACCTGGAGAAAACCTCATCTTGCGTCGAGTTGACGGCACCGTCAAGGACCAGGTTAACGAGAAGATAAGCGATGCCAACGAGCTGGAAGTATGGGGACTGCGCTGCGTCAGGGGTCTTGTTGGATGTCGCTTTGGAAGGTTTTTCGTTTCCGAAGAACATGAACACGCTGATGCCCATCGTCACCAATGCAACTACGAGATATTTGTGAGGAGCAAATTTGCGTCGGTAGAGAATGAAGTTCATGAGCATGACGGGGACGAGCTTGCAGGACTTTCCGAGTACCATGGTAGGGTATGTGATGTACGAGAGCGCGGCAAAGCCGAACGGAGCCGCGAGAGCGATGAAACTGGAACATTGAAGGTAACTGAGGAGGAGGCGTTTACGATGAGAGCTGACATCCATAGCAGGCGGGTTTCTTTTTCTAGATTCCTGAGAGTGTCCATTAACGGATACCTTCGTAGTCGAAGCCCCGTTTACTTTGGGTGATCCATTGGAATGCGTGGGTGTGGGGATGTCAAGGCCAAGAAGGGACGAGAGGGAAGACCCTGGTTTTCCGCGCACATAGATGTAACAAATAGCGGACAATGAACTGAGGAAGCTCTGGCATGTCCCGATGAATAATGCCGACTTGAACTTGTGGGTGGATGTCCCGTCAATAGACTGAAATGGAACCGATACTGCATGCATGAAATCAGTTTCAAGGCATGAGAGAGTAGAGTTGCGATCGTACGTCGTTCTTGCGCTATGGCCCAGAGCTAGTCGTGATTTTGGGTTAGTTGTATGGTGTCCTTGCAACTGACTGGACAACTGACTAGAAACATGGCATACACGCCTGTTATACACAGACCGAGCCTACATTTTATGTTAAGGCAAGCAATACAATGAAAGGTGATGACGACCGACCTTAGTAGGGCCATGGTGAGTGCCTTTGTTGAACGGTTCCAAGTCCTCAAAAGTGAGTGTCTCAGTCATCGTCTACGTGTCAGTATGGCCTTAGATAACCCTACGTTAAGGTTAGGGTTCGCAAGACGCTAGGATACTTCTAGCATTTCGTTTATCCAAGTTCCATTCTCCATTTGACACATCGTTCCCGGTCCTGCCCGCAAATATTGTCGCTGTACATAGGATGGATGGATAATACATACATCTCAACCGGGGGATATGCTTAGTACTTATCTGAGAATTATGTGTTTACAAAATGGTTTCAGTTTCATTTACACGTGTGAGACTGGTTGCCTGAACAAAATTCGTCAGCTTGACTTGAGGTACGGCCACTGGCGGAACAACGAGCATCACTTGTTCATTGCCTCTGTGATTCTGTGATTGAATTATGGCAATTCAGCGCATTCGGGAATGGATCACGCCAAGTCAGTTCCCATGAACAAGGTCACGCCATCGTCTAACAGTGGAAGTGAGACAAGTTACTCAATGGCCCAGGATGAACACTGGTATCATCGGAGTCGGTGTTTCGTATGGTGCGTTGTCATTCGGCCCCCCGGTGTTCCCGGCAGACTTACTGAGACCTTTTTCCATTCGTGGATCCGAATTATTTAAGCCGAAATTATTGTGTGGGAAAGTGCCACGTCCTGTCTGAAAAGCACGATCCGCTTGCGCTTGCTCTCTTGTCTCTTTCGCTCGTTTTAGTGTCGCTTTGAGAGAGAGAGAGAGAGGGAGTCGCTCTCTTCGCCCTCCGCTCGGTTGCCAGCCTCGTCAATAGACTCTCGTACCCCCCACAATGGCCATCCCGTCCACTTCGGACGTCGCCATCCTCGTTGTCGGCGTAGTCCTCGCCAGTGCTTATCTCTTCCGTGATCAGATTTTTGCCTCCAAAGAGAAGAAGGTTGTCCCCGCCGCTCCACCAAAAACTACAAATGGCCATGGCAATCCGAGGGACTTTGTCGCGAAAATGAAGGAGGGGGTATGTTCCGCGGTTCTCGCCTCTTGACCGTCTTATTGACTCGTTTGTACTTCAGAAAAAGCGCATTGTCATCTTTTACGGTTCGCAAACAGGCACCGCTGAAGAGTACGCCATCCGTCTGGCCAAGGAGGCAAAATCCAAGTTCGGTCTTTCCTCGTTGGTATGCGATCCCGAAGAGTATGACTTTGAGAACCTCGACCAAATCCCAGAGGATTCTTGTGTCTTCTTCGTCATGGCGACTTACGGAGAGGGCGAACCAACCGACAATGCGGTTCAGCTCATGCAAAACCTCACAGACCAGTCTTTCGAGTTCACCAACGGCGAACACAAGTTGGACAGTCTCAAGTATGTCGTATTTGCTCTCGGTAACAAGACTTACGAGCACTATAACGCCATCGGTCGTAACGTCGACACCGAGTTGACCAAGATGGGTGCCATTCGGATCGGCGAACGCGGCGAGGGCGACGACGATAAGAGCATGGAAGAGGACTATCTTGCATGGAAGGATGGCATGTGGGAAGCTTTTGCTGAGGCTATGGGTGTCGAGGAGGGTCAGGGTGGAGATTCTCCCGACTTTGCCGTCACCGAACTCGATTCCCATCCCCCAGAAAAGGTTTACCTCGGTAAGCCTCACTTTTTGTTCGCATCCGAAAATACTCATTTGTTCATTAGGCGAATATTCGGTTCGTGCTCTGACCAAGACCAAGGGAATTCATGATGCAAAGAACCCTTACGCATCTCCCGTAACGGCATCTCGCGAACTTTTCCAACCTACTGCCAATCGGAATTGCGTGCACCTGGAATTCAACATAGAAGGTTCCGGAATCACTTACCAACATGGTGACCATGTCGGCGTCTGGCCGTCCAATCCTGATGTCGAGGTAGAACGCTTACTTTGCGTACTTGGACTCGGATACAAGAAGGATACCGTGGTCAATATTGATTCCCTCGATCCCGCTCTGGCCAAGGTTCCTTTCCCTGTTCCTACCACTTACAGTGCCGTGCTTCGCCATTACATCGATATAAGCGCGGTCGCAGGTCGTCAAATGCTCAGTGTCTTCTCGAAGTATGCGCCATCCCCCGAGGCCGAGGCTTGCCTAAAAAGGTTAAGCGGCGACAGGGACGAATACGCCGCAGTCGTCACCAATGGATGCTTCAAGCTGGGAGAAATTCTTCAGCTCGCTGCCGGAAATGATATTTCGGTTGCCCCCACCGCCGAGAACACCACCGCGTGGTCTATTCCCTTTGACATTATTGTTTCTGCCATTCCCCGTCTGCAGCCCCGCTACTACTCGATTTCTTCCAGCCCAAAACTTCATCCTGCGACTATTCATGTTACCGCCGTGGTACTCAAGTATGACTCTGTCCCCAACACACTCTCCGCGACCCGTTCCGTCTACGGTGTCGGCACGAACTTTTTGCTGAATGTGAAGCACGCGGCAAATGGGGAGCCTGTCACATCCCTCCCTTCCTACGCTATTGAAGGACCTCGCGCGGCTTACAAGGATGATATTTTATACAAGGTTCCAATCCATGTACGACGTTCGACATTCCGTCTGCCCACCAACCCCAAGAGCCCCGTCATCATGATTGGGCCTGGCACGGTAGGTATTCCAAGACGGCATAGTATTAGGGTTTTCGCTGACGCATAGCAGGGTGTTGCACCATTCCGTGGTTTTGTGCAAGAACGGGTTGCCCTCGCTCGACGCACAATCGACAAGAACGGACCGGACGCACTCGGCGACTGGGGTACAGTCTCGCTTTTCTATGGTTGCCGCAAGTCTTCGGAGGACTTCTTGTATGCCGAGGAATGGCCGAAATATGTAGAAGAGCTGAAGGGCAAGTTCAAGCTACAGTGTGCTTTCTCTCGTGAGCCTCCGTTCAAACCAGATGGGAGCAAAATATATGTACAAGACCTCATTTGGGAGGATCGGAAGGACATTGCGGATGCGATCCTCGTTGGCAAGGGATACGTCTACATTTGTGGTGACGCAAAGTCGATGAGCAAAGCCGTGGAGGAGGTGCTCATGCGAATTCTTGGTGAAGCCAAGGGAGGGAGTGCAGAAGTGGAGGGCGCCGCAGAGATCAAGATGCTCAAGGAACGTTCGCGCATGTTGTTGGACGTCTGGAGTTAAACAGCATGAGGATTAATTATGGTCTCTCTTCCCTGGCCGTGCCAGGACCGCACGTCGGCCTTTGGACGACACGATTCGTGACGCTCCTGGATACGGATATACTAACTACTTAGACTGGCTGCATACTTGATTATATTATCTTACGAATGTTATGCCCTGCTCTTCGGACTGATTTATCCCTCTGGCATTGATGATTGAGCATTTTGCATTGGCTCGAGTCACCATGTACCGGAAAGTGGCGGTCCGGGTTCGGGATCTACGGTTGTCCTCCAACGTCACGGTGTTCCACGGTTGCAGCTGGCAGTGTTCGAGCACCCACCATGTTTCGGACCAGGTGCACAGATGGGACTACGGTCGCATTTCGAACGTTGTCTCGTTCAGGTCACCTCCAGCACGCATATTCGACTCGCTGGGTTGGAGTCACTCCAGAGACTGAGATGGCTCGCGACAACACCACATCTCCACCCTCGCAACATGTCTCGATGGCTGAGACGCATGCTACCGATCCTGTTCCCGGACAGTCTCGAGGGCGGAGCACTCCAAACTCTCCGCCTTCAATCGACATCGAGACCCTTCGGACGCGTTTCAAGGATTTGGGTATTCTCACATGTTCTTCTCTGCGCCGACGTGCAGACGCGTTCTCGAAAAAAGCCACGACTACATTTTCACACCTCGGGCTACATCTCAATCGCGCGACAGGGTACGAAGACATCGAGGCGCTGAAGAGACAGGTCGTCGAGCAAGGTATGAGACTTTTTTTTTTTTTCATGCTCGTGTTCCACGTCAGAAACCAACGTCGTTCACGTCCAAGAGGCTCAAATCAAGGCGACGCGACGCGCTGCTAGGGAAGCCAAGACAGCCCATGACGACGCCGTCCTCCAGCGTTCCATATCACAACGACAGGTGAACGACCTCCTCCAACGCAAGTCCAGCTGGAACGACAGCGACGTCAGCACTTTCACGTCGCTCGTTCGCTCTGACCATTCCTTTGAACAAGAGGAATTGCAGACGAAAGCACGCGTCGCAGAGATGGAGGATGCGGTGGACCGCGAGTTTAGCGAGCTGATGAGGGTCATATTGGCGCGATACCACGAGGAGCAGGTCTGGAGCGATAAGATTCGCAGCGCGTCGACATATGGGTCTTTAGCGGTGCTTGGAGTCAACGTGATGGTGTTTATCATAGCCATCATCGTCGTGGAGCCATGGAAACGGAAGAGGTTGGCACAAACATTCGAGAAAAAGGTGGAGGAGTTGGGTGCGGAGACGAAAGCCGTGATGAATGCCGGCACAACACGACTAGAAGAGCGATTGGCGGGGCACGAGAAGTTGTTAACGGAGCTGGTCACCCAAGTGTCTGGAGGGGCTCAACAAGGATCCTTCGCTTCCATGGAGGCATCTCCAGAGGAAGCACCTATGGTTCCAATCGCACCTCCTCCATGGTGGTCTCAGGTATACTTCTCCTACCCACATCTTGGCGTTATTCGGGGTCGTGAGCTTATGCTAGTAGCTGGAAGTGCCGCGGCCGGTGGAGTCATAACGCTTCTAACGTGCAGCTTCTTTACACATTGACATATCATTAATGCTCTTCGCGCATTATTGCATAGACCCTGCAATACTATTCCCCCCTTTCCGCAACTTCCTGACCCTGGTCAAGCATATTTATGCTGCGATACACTCGACAGTGAACTCTGGAATTCAAGAACGTTTCCTTCATTAAAGACGTATCTTTGTGGGCTGTGAACTTGCCTTTCAAGTATATATTCCTTGTGATCGTGTATGCCACACTCGCTCCAACTTTCGGTGTCCCATTTCACCCAACCCCACCCTTCTTTGATCTTCGACAAAATTTGATAGAGTCAACCCAGGAACGAAGAAGTAAGTACCTCTGGTTTCTTATGCGGTGCCAACACCACGAGCCAAAGAGCCTTTATACTTAATTCCCGCAGCAGAGCAAACACTTCGGACGAAGATTCGATAAGATGCAACGCGAACGAACAGACGACCATGTCGATCCTATCGATAGGCGAGTGCGCATTTCGCACATGACTAACCCCGATTGAACTCGCAGCGTACACAATCGGGGGAAGCAAGCCTTCCGAGATGTCTCGAAAGGTAAGCGGGGCACAGGGTAGTGTGGTACGTTCGTTGTACGCCGCCTGTGTATACTGCAGTTCTGCGTGAGTGTTTCCGCCCCGAGGGCATTCGACATGTACTCACAGGATCTGCAGCCGTAATCAACAAGTCGTCTGGTACCTGGTTTCCCATGGAGGACGACTCCGCTTCGAGCCCGTCTGTTTTGGTTGACAAAGTATTACGGCGATGACATGCTATTCCTTTCTTTCTTGGTTGTATTCCAGAGATTCCGTGTTTCCACCATTCATACGCGGCTACAGTAACTTCCCCGCTTCATCGATCATTGGGTGACTTCAGAGTAGTATGACGGCGAATCGAAGAGAGCTCGTTACCTGCCTGATTGTCGCGAACAACCGGGTTAGGGCGCCAATAGTTCAAAGGTGAGATGGAGACGCACCGCACGCCATGTCAAAGATAAGGGGTGGCCTGGACGCAACACTCCCTTTTTCGTGGGCCCACCACCTGAAGTCAAGGACCGTTGTATGCGTTCACATACTATCATGCTCTCTTTTTTCACTGACCTTTCCAGCCAGGTAAACATGCATGCACGAACGCCGGGAAAGTGGGGATTACGATAGGATGCCCCAACCTTGAGAAAGTAAGATCGAGGTGGATCGTCTCCTCGCAAGCTCGAACCTGTTTATAATACTTGACGAGATTCAATGCAATCTGACGCTGCTAGTAAGGGCCTTACGTTGTCTACGCCGTGCTCCCCGTAGTTGGCTCGCATGGATTGCTGGAGGTTACCCGTGGTGTTTATGCGGTGGGATCTACCACCGTTGCTCGTTCTTTCTTGCATGGTAATGGTCGAGCAAGAAGGGTTAATCTGATAACTTCATGATTACAATGAAACTATTTATTTATTTGTACTACCCAAACGAACTTGAATTCCATGGCATTGATCACGTTTGCCGGATAGGTCCAAGCTCAAGGGTAACGGCACACCCCATGGCTACCGAACCCACGGATACCCAAGAGGAGGTCGTTCAGATAGAGTCAACAGAGCAGCCCGATGCTGATGTCGAAGTAGAAGAAGAGGCCGAGCCAGCGCGAGGCAAACGAGAAGGAAAGAAGGAAGCAAATGTGCTACGAGATCGCGAACCAGGCAAATCCATCTTGCCGTTCACGAGGGTACAGAAGATCATCAAAGCAGACAAGGTAAATACGGTCGCCGCACACGTTCACTCCGAACGGACGAATGACGACGGGACGTGACGCGAATATAGGACCTTCCTATGATGGCTAGGGACGCGACGCTTCTGATCTCGCTTGCGACAGAAGAGTTCATCAAGAGGCTTTCGCAAGCATGTCAGAGACTTGCGGAAAGGGAGAAGCGAACGATTGTTCAACAGAAAGACGTCGGTAAAGTAGCATTGCTTTGCATGGTCATTACTGTGCGTCTCAACAGCTCGCAGCCAGTATCGTCCATCGAGTGGATGAGTTTCTGTTTCTAGAGGGTAGGTTCACGGACTTGGAGCGATATCGGAAACCTCGTTCATGTCAACCCTTGCAGAAATAATTGGATCTCAGGAGTCGACGGGTAGACGAAAGCCTCAGAAAGCGAAAGTTGACGTTGGCGCATCTGGCGATCAAGATCAATCGCAGCCAACACTGCGCAATTTTATGCAGAAAACCAACGAAAACGAGGATACCACCGGGGAGACTAACAACATTGTCACGAATGAGGATGGTGTTATGTATGCTGAATGATGGACGAGGGCCAGACTGTATGGCAAATCAGAGCCCTGGGCGTTTCTGTTCGATGATCACCTTGGCTTGGGTGTTTACATATACCAAGCTCTTAAGTGTCTTGACAGATCGAGTCCAGGTGGGCTGATGCCAACATGTCGTTCACTTGACACAGGATTAATTAAGCTATTGACACTAACATTAGGACGCAATTTAGGCTGCTGATCCATCAGCATCTCTCAGCAAATGCAGCCGTAAGGAACTCCTCAATCTCCTTCTTGTGCTGAACCTGCAAGGAGTGTTTGTTAGTGGACATGGGAGGACATGGGAGGTAAGACCATTGCCGTACCTTGCTACCAGTTGCGACAGAGCTAGTAGGTTGACGTCCCGCGTAGTAAGGATATTTTCCCCGATGGTATTGGGTCTCGTTGGCAGCGGTAAGAATACGAGGCCCAACATAAGTCCACGCTCCGTTGTTGAGCGGCTCCTCCTGAAGTCCATGTTATTACAACCCAGGGACCGAGTAGCGATGAGAACTTGCCTGACACCACAAAAGCTCAGCATTGGGGTATTTGTCCAGATGCGGTGTAATCTAAAAACAATAGCGTTGGTTGAAGGAAGACGGCTCAAACAGTATTCCTACGAGATCGTAAGGGAAGGGCGACAATTGTTCTATGCGACTTATTGCAACATCTTTGATGCCTTTTTCTTCACGTTCTTGCAATAGAGTATGGTAGACCTGACCTAGAAGTCGAGTCAGTGGATGGATATTACAAAACAGTATAAAATGTACCTGTACAGAGAAGGTGGCGACGGATCTGTTCGGGGGGTACCAGGTCCTCTGGGTGAGGTTCAGGCAGATATCGCTGGAAGTTCGTGTCTCCAATCATCTCCGATAGGTCCGAACGAGCCCGGGGATGCCGCAGTAAGGATTTCGAGAAGAAGAGGATCAACTGATCATAACATTGCGTTTTGAGCGTGGAGGAAGTGAATGGGAAAGAGACCGTACCGGTTTCCGGAAGTCACGATGTATTTGGCGGCGGAGGACATGGAACTATGTGTCTGTCAACATCACCATCAACTAATTGTACGGACGTCACGCACGTAGTTGGCCGGCGTACTTAGAAACGTGTCAGTAGGGAGTTAACGTACGACGAGCAGGACTCACGTAGGATACACGACCTGCATATTGCAGTCTTGATGCTGCCTTTCTATCTTCTCGGGCGTGGGGAAGATGTGTGGGTGGTCGTCGCAAAGCTGCAAGAACCGTTCAAGTCTCCCACTCGAATGTTCTGGTCCTTGACCATCATAACCATGGGGCAAGTTCATGACCAGGCCGCTTCGTTGCAACCATTTCCGTTCACCGGCTGCAATGAACTGATCTATGATACATTGCGCGTTGTTCGCGAAGTCACCGAACTGAGCCTCCCAGATGGTGAGAACATCGGGAGAGACAAGCGAATAGCCCAGCTCAAAACCAAGAGTGCCGTATTCGGAGAGAGATGAGTTGCAAACGACAAACCGCGCCTGATTCGAACCTAGATCGTTCAACGGCACGTATTGCTGTTCGTTATCTTGATCGTGTAGAACAGCGTGGCGCTGCGAGAAGGTACCTCTCTCAACATCCTGACCTGACACGCGAACATGGACCTTTTCGAGAGCAAGAGAACCGAATGCCAAGGCTTCAGCGGTTGACCAGTCGATATTTTGACCCTCTTCAACGGTCTTTCCACGCTGTGTGAGGATCCGTGCGAGATTGCGGTGGGGTGTAAAGCCAACTGGCCATTGTGAGATAGCCTTTCCAAGTCGTCGGAGAGTTTCCTCGTCAGAGCCGGTAGCACGGGTTGGGAGTGTTTTTTCTGCTAGCGCGCGGGGACCTGGGAATCCTTGCCAGGATGCCGACAGCCATTCCTTGCTTGTAGGAACGTAATCCTTGGCACCGGCGGCAGCCTTCTCCAACATTCCCCATACCCACTTCTTGTGCTCTTCGATGTCATTCTCTGTAAAGGTACCGCGCCCAACTAAGAACTTGGAGTATTGAGTTAACGTAGTAGGCTGCTTGCTAATAGCCTTGTACATCCGAGGTTGTGTGAAACTAGGCTGGTCTGTTTCGTTGTGACCGTAGCGCCGGTAGCAAACAATGTCGATGACGACGTCGCGCTTGTACTTGGCGCGATAGTCCGCAGCGAGCTGACAGACGAAGTTCACGGCCTCTGCGTTGTCACCGTTGACATGGAAAATCGGAGCATCAATGGACTTGGCAATGTCGGAGGGGTAGGGGGTTGAGCGAGCGAAGCGGGGGTCAGTGGTGAATCCGATTTGATTGTTAACGATGAGGTGAATGGTGCCACCGGTTCCGTAGTTCGGTAAATTGTGGAAGCCCATGGTCTCGTACACAACACCTTGTCCTGCAAATGCAGCATCTCCGTGGAGGAGGACGGCCATAGCGGTATTGTGGGTAGTTTGGTCTCCTTCCAAATTTTGGATGGCGAACGTCTTTCCAAGAACGACTGGATCTTCGGCCTCGAGGTGTGATGGATTGGCAACAAGCGATAGAGAGACCTTTTTTCCAGAAGGTGTGGGCCGGACGTAGTTGGCACCCAAATGATACTTGACGTCACCAGTGGGTGAATCATCGTCCAGCGCGCCAGAGAACTCGTTCAGAATAGCCTCTATGGGTTTGCGGATAACGTTTGCTAATACATTGAGACGCCCACGATGTGGCATCCCAATTGTAACATGCTTCACACCATTGTCGACCGAGCGGTCGATAAGAGCCTTCATCCCAGGAATAAGCGCCTCACAACCCTCTAATCCAAACCTCTTTTCATTAGGGTATTTGCTAGCGATGAATTTTTCGAAGGACTCCGACCAGATGAGTCGGTCAAGAATCATACGTTTCTCTTCTAGTGTATAGTTCCAGGGTTTGGGGATTTCGACCCTTGACCTGATCCAATCACATTGTTCCTTGTCAGGAATGTGAACGTATTGGATACCAACAGCGCCACCTTAACAACCGTTTAGAAGCCGATCCACAACATGGTTCAGAAACGTACAATAAATGCGTTTCAAGGTCTTTATGATCTCACGAAGCGACATCGACTTCCTATCTTCCGTCGCAAAGTGGGGCAAAATACCAGGCCCGAGAGCAATCTGTTTGTCCAAGTCCCGCTCCGTGAGGCCGTAATGACTGAGTTCGAGCTCTGGCGGATGGTAATCCCCGAGGTCTGCATCGAGAATGCCGAGGGGGTCTAATTCGGCGACGTGATGTCCCCTGACTTGATAGGCGCGCACAAGAAGTTGGACCTGAAACGAATTAGAAAAGAAAATGGTGTGCAAGAAATAGGAAACTCACTTTCAAGTGATCGTCCAACTCTGCGCCACCAACGGCGTGGAGCGCTGGGGCACCGTCTGCAGGGGGAGTGATCAAACGAGGAGGGGGTAAAAATGCCTTGGAACTATGTAGCCCTTGTTCCATTCCAGAGAAATAGGCAGCCCATGAGGCGTGAACCGACTGAGGATCCTGCCTCCAATGCCTGTACATTTCCTCAGCATAGTAAGCGTTCGTGCCGTTTGCGAAAGGGTCATTTGGCGAAGGAGGCGCCGCTGGCGTTGCCAAAGTACGGTGGACTACTGTAGCAGGTAAACGCCGGGAGCCAGCTCGCAAAGCGCACGGAAACCGCCTAACTGCTTGCCGCGTGAGCATTGCGGAGAGGATAAGAACAACAAAATAAAGAGAGAAAGTGTATTGCTGTGGCGGAACGGAAACGGGAACGGACGTAGTATTAATATTACTAAGCAACGGCCGGAACAAGCCGGCCCTGCCAACCTCGTGGACATGGTCTCCGAGCGTACTTAGGCGGAATAACCCTCACTGCTGACAGAAGGACCCGAATTCGAACGGTTCAATCCCTGAGGCGGCGAGCCACATTCCGCGATATGCCTACTTGAGACCAGCTGTCACAGACGGTCCACTTTGCTTCCGTTCTCGGTAGAATTGGCTGAGTTGCTTCATGGTTTGTCCAAATCCGTCACACACAGCAATGCCGTCCTGAATCCATGCTGGCAATTTGTTCTGAATGCTTGCCGAGCAATAACGCTGATCCACGAGAATGAGAGATGCCCAGTCCATACGATGTCGAATGGCTCTGCCTATGGATTTGTGAATGTGTATAATCAGCGCACGGAAACCATCAAAACCGTACCAATGCTCTGATTGACCGCGCTCATGCACAGGTTCTCATAAAGTTCAGAAGCAGCGTCTTTGGCCCCTGGGTGCCTTTTCTTGCCAAGTCTCTTCTCCACTTCATTTGCATATCGCATCCGTTCCTGTAACTCGGGCGAATTTTTGTTTGCAAATGGGAGGCCGACAACGATAACGGCCCGCGCAAGCTCATCCGAGAAGTTTAAACCTTCTGAGAGCTTACCGCCAACCACTGCAAAGAGTATGGCTCCCGTCCTCTTGTCAGACGCATCGGCCGACTAGCGAGCGATCAGAATAGGCTACCTGGGGCGCGTTGTTTGGACGAACCAAAGTTTTCACCGCATTCGCATACTCTCGCAGTGTTGATTCAACCTCGTTGCTGTCATGTGGTTCCAAGAATACCTGTGACTCATTTAATTGTCTATTTGCCGCCGAGGACGATTAAAACTGACCGTCTTCTTCGCCGCAAACTTGGATATATGCTGCGTTGCACTCCACGCTTTCTGGGCAAGGTTCAAAGAGGAGTAGGACGGGAAGAATACAACCATCCCTCCAGGAACCACGCTGCACAGGTTCAGTATAAGTTGTCCCAGTTCATTGAGCAAGCGTTGGTCAGTCCATTGCGCGTATTTAAATTCTAGGAGAGAACCTGCCGGACCCTTGGTAATACATAATGTTTGAACGTGCGACCGCGGAACGATATGACCACAGGAAAATGTTGATAGCCGCTTGGAGGGCAACCAGGGGAACAGCTGTGCGATTACGTCCGACATCTATCATTTCGTCAGCTCATAAAACACATGCAATAACAAAACCACATTAACCGGAGACATAGTGCCGCCCGCCAATACGACGGAACGCGCGCTGTCAACTACCTCACGAAATGTCGTCGAAGGATTAAGGAGTTGATACTTTATCTCCAACTCTTCCGGACATGTGTTGTCACTCCCGAGGGAGAGCATGATGCGCCCGTCTAATAATGGGTTATGGAATGACTACCTTCGAAATGATAGGAACACAAGATCACCTTCTCTGGCGCCGGCCAACCCGACCATAAGTGCTTCGACTGCGTGGAGTGGTGGAGTGCTATGGCTTGTCGACTTCTTGGACACACGGTCTGATGTATAAAGTTAGAGAAACAGACGAGAAGAGCAACAGCAACGTACTTCGACCCTCTTGACTTGACACCGCTTCAGCGTATCCAGAAATCTTTCGTGCAATCTGCATTGACGTCAAGAAGAAGCTCGAGCCTAGGAAAACTGGGATTTACTTTACTCTTCTTCAAGTACGCCTCGATCTCAAGTAAATTGACCCCCACTGCCTTAATTCCAAGTTTTTCCATGAAGTTCGAAATCGTGAAAACCTCCGTCCTCGCATTAACAATCGAGCTGGCCTCGGACTTGCTCGTCCTCCAATCATCCATGACCTTCTGAATCGCTTCCATGTAGATGATAAGGCGTTTGAGGTGGAGACTGTGTAGTGCAGAAAGACGCGTCCGGAATTTCTCGTAGTACGTGGCGACCTGACTTAACGAGGTTGACAGAATGTGGGACGTGACACGTACGCTCGACAACGAAAGTAAAGTGGGAATCAAGTCTGACGAATGATTGCAGGAACTGGCTATAGAGTGTCGACACTTACTATGAGCTTCATCAATGATGACAATTTGGTTCGAGAGGTCTATCCCCAGTGCCTCTCGCGCTGTCTTTTGTAGTAAAAGATTGTATGGAAGGGTCACAAGCTGGCATGCATGATCAATAACGCCGGAATTAAATAAGGAAGCGATCACCTAATAACGAACCTCGGCTTGAGGGATTGCCCTTCGACAACCATAATACGCGCATGTCTGAGCGTTCCTACCAGCAGTGGCGAGATCCTCGATATCTTTTGGAGATGCCTGTAGAACAAGTGTGAATACCGCTAAAGATATTGGGTCATAGACTAACCAGGATCTGGTCTCGGAGATCAATCAAGCGCACCTGGTCTTCCGCAGGTGGAAGATACCGACACCGTCTTTCCTTGTTTCCTATATCTATAATCAGCCGATTCACATAACATCAAACAGACGCCCTAACCTTCTTGCAATTCCCGACATTTTTCATCCAAGTCTCCCGGCTTTGATCTGACATCCTCATTGATGCAGAGTTGTTTACGGGAACCGAGAGACACAGTTCGCCACTGCGGTCGGTCAGTCCCAGAATAATCCTCCCCATCCAGCGCCAAGCTTCGCTTCTTCCTTCGATCAGAAGAAAGTGGAATAGAGCAGGCTACGTCACCGGGGCGATGAGAAAAACCCAGAGTGTCAGAGGCATGCTTGAACTTTAATTTTTGAAGTTCAGGAATAACTTGAGTCAGCTGGGAATGTGTACGGGACGCGTAGTAAACTTTGGTACACGTCGGTTCCTGAGCGTCGGCACGTTTATGACTTGAAACGGTGCTGTTAAGCCTAAATTTGATTTCAAGTGAGTAGGCTCCTTGACGAATTAAAGCGACATACTTTGCCATCAGTTCACGAACTGCGGGAGAAATATTGTCCTTTGTTTCGTCCATTTCACTTTCAGGAAGATAGACTTCATCGTTCTGCTCGTCAGGTGCTTGTGTGGTCCCCACAGGAACGCGCTGTCTTCCGGCGTCAGAGGTCGAGAAAACGACCGATCAGTTCAACTGACATACTTGACGCTTCGTGACTCTCGCATTTGCCAAGACTTGTAAGCGTGCTTCGGCCTTTCTCGCGTTCGCTAGCCTTTCTTCATATTCCCGATCTTGTGCCTCGAGTTCTCTTTGTCTTATTTGAGCTGCTTGGGCGGAGACCCAATCCGGTCCTGTCATGCAGCAAATGAGATGCTTTCATTCGACCTCGCTAGCGTCGAACGAATTTCACCAGAACTCTGCGTCAATTGCTGAGAAATCTGCCCTTTGTGCGCGCGTTCTCTTTCGTCGACAAGCCAGGATAAGCTGGAACAAAGGAGACTCAGAGTTTTCCCCTGAGTGGAGAGTTGATGACTGGGAGGAGATCATGATGTCACTTGGCAGTGCGTACCGTGCCAGTCGGGCTCTCGACGATCGTGACGTGCTTTTGTTCGATAGAAGAATAAACATGTTTCATGAGGTCTGTCTGAATGGAATAGGGCGGATCGTATGGAAAGGCAGGGAACAGCTCCGGTGTGGGCAGTACAAGATCTTCTTGGCTCATCGTGGATGCAGTGGCAAAAGGTCGCGTCACGTCGATCTAATTCCTGTGCCCGGTCGGAGCTCATAGTAGGCAGTGTTAATGACGCTCACACCGAGGTCCAGGAACATTACCTCGAATCTGGGTACCATCGCCCGCTCGACATGGAGAGTAAGTGATTCAAGGGTCAAAGTAAGTAATTAAAGTAGTGTCTCCGTAGCGGGAACTAAGGCGTACAGGTAATGGAACAGTGGGTGAGCATGGTAATGCGGACAACAAACAAGGGATGAAATGGTCAGAGCAAGTACAGGATTACACAGCGTTGCAACATGTGATGGGTCGTGTCGTCTATACCGCCAACGCATTGCAACCAATATCAGATCCTCGAAGCCCACGGGCCACTGGATTTCCAGGGGAGCTCAAGGCTTGTTCTTCACTTCGAAGAACTTGATCAGCCATTTGGCCGCCGAAGCCTGTTCGTCTTTCAGCAAAATTAGTAACGGCTTGATCCTTGCAAGTGCCTCTTCGACCGATATCCTGACGTCTGGCTCCTTGTCGGGGTCCATCCGACCACCAAGTTGCTGCATCTTCTCGCATATCTTCTGCACCTGGACGACTCCCAACGCAGCAGATGAGCCTTTGAGAAAGTGACCGTGTTTGCCGAGCGTTGTTAGATCATGTTTCGCACTGGAAGCGGGTGAGACATCCATGTTACGTTGCAAAGACAAACCAGCGCACAAGGAGTCGTCCATGAGTTTAATTGTCGCGTCAGCTTGTTTGAGGTAGTCCTGGACCATCTCACGGGAAAACTCCCTGTCGTCTCCGTCGTCCAACTCGAGTATCTGACCGAATACCTCCATATCGATGACGACACGACTGCCCGACGACTGGGGGAAGAGAAAGCAGCGGTTATCATGCCTCGGCGGAGTATGAGGAGCCAAGGAATTGCGGCGTACCTTGTCCGGATATGACTCTGCGAGCGGGTCTGACGACGCGATGCTGACAGGCTGGATCTTGGAAGAAGGACAAAGTTCTTCGGACACGGGACGAGACTTTGCGTCGAGCTTCTTGAGCGGCGGCGCTTTGTTGGACGGAGAAGGCGGAGGCCGTTTGGGGTTTTCATCGTGGTAAATGGGAGACCGAGTCCGCATTGTCGACGGGTCTGCGAAACGAGAAGACATGTAAGAAAGAAGGAAAGAAAGAGGGGCAATTGACGAAAGCAAAGGGTAAAATAGGCTATAAGTCAGACCTGAGCCAGATGGACGTCTTCCGGCCGAGCCAACTACATAAGTGGACAGCCGACTGATTATCGACCTTGAGATCACATCTATACTTGGACCCTTACTCAAGGTCCGTGGCGGACATTACTTACCAAGGGCAAACCCTTTTGTGCGATTGGAAATACACACACCATCTCTATTACGGAGCGAGCGTTTGCGAATCGACCCACAGCGGACATCCGATCTACCCAATACCCCATTTCTTTCCACCCTTCACCTTACACGACCTTGCTCGCACGCAACCTCGCGATTTCATCGATCGAATACCCTAACTCCTGCAATATCTGCAGTTCCACATAAAAAGGTCAGTGGTAATAACGGATATGGCATGTGGCCCACAGACCTCCGTCGTATGTTGTGAAAGCCAAGGTGGTGGTCGCCTCACTGGCATCCTTTGGCCGTTGTAGGTAACCGGCGGCGCAACCATACGCACTTTGCCCGCGCGGGGATGCTATCCGAACAAGATTGTTTCAGCCCTGCAAGCATGCTGCACAGGCGTAACACATACATCAATTTTTATCGTCGATTCGCGCGCGATTGCCTGCGGATGCGCAAACGTCTGACCTATATTATTGATCGGTCCGAAAGGAATGCTTGCAGCGATCAAGGTCATTTTCGTCTGGATCCACGTAAACAGATGATACGAACCCAACCCCAGTCAGCCGTTCGATCCAGTAATCTCTATCACGTCGCTTCAGCACCGCAGAGATTATGTCAACGAGTGCTTCCCGGTTTGCTACACGAGCCGCGTTTGTCGAAAAGCGAACGTCATCTGCGATCTCAGGCTTCTCGAGGATCGTGGCAGTGAGAAGTCTGAACTGTGGCAGATCAATTAAGCGGGTCAGTCGCAGTCGAGATGCGCTGAAATGAATGGGGCTACTTGTTTGTCGTTGCCCGCACCAATCATCAAGAAGCCATCTTGGCAAGGGAAAACCTGGTAGGGCACTATAGAAGGGTGCGCAGTTCCGTGACGAGAACCCTCTTGTTTGGCGATGAGGTAATTAGAAGCTATGTTAGCAAGTCCCGCGAGCTGAACGGTATAAGCGGAGAACTTGAACATGAAGAAGCGTGCTTGCTTGGGTCTCAAATAGGTTACAATCGATCCAGACTCCTTGGCCAGTTTGGTTCACAGAACGCAATCCTGCCATAATGGCGCCGTGGGCGTAGAGGCCAGTCATAATATCAGTGACAGCCACTCCCACCTTGGATGGGGCACGGTCGGGTTCACCTGTGCTAAGGTAGAAGATGGTACACAGGAACGGAGAGAATAGAAACAAGGTGCTAACATGTGCATCAGGCCAGCCTCGGCTTCGATTATAACGTCGTAGCCTGCGGCTTCGCGATAAGGCCCTGTCTGTCCATAACCTACGCAAATATTGTGAATGAGATTAAGACGATAAAAGAAGGGAGCGATACCAGTGATTGAAGCATAGACGAGCCGAGGATTGATTTTCTGGCAATCCTCCCAACCAAGGCCCAGAGAAGCAAGCTTGCCAGACACAAAGTTTTCGACAAGGACGTCCGAGGACTTTACCAACTTGTGTAGGATTTCGAGGCCCTCGGCTCGTTTGAAATCGACTGTAATTGATCTTTTGTTCCTGTTAACCGCAAGGAAATAAGCCGATTCTGGCGGCAAGTGTGAAGCTTCGGCGGGTGCATCCTTGATCAGAGGAGCCGATGGGGGTGACCATGATCCTGGTGACCGCTGTAAGGCCCATCAAATGAGGTGAAACAGTGACGACTGACGTGTGTCATCTCCTCTGAATATTTCTTCTATTTTGATGATATCTGCCCCCAAGTCTGCCAGCAGCATGGTACAGGTCGGTCCAGCCAACACCCGTGTCAGATCGAGTACCCTTACTCCGTGCAGAGGTGGGGGGATGCCGGGACCGTTGACAGCGGCAGAAAAGCGCCTCGTGGCGACGCATTTGCCGCGCACGGGCCCACGATATGTGCTAGCGAACTGTGGTGGTAGTAATAGCAGTACTCTGAGATTCCTGGAAAGCAACATGAACGAGCGAGAAATGGAACTTGGGTACGACGTACACGCCGGCACCGAAGACAGAGTGTCGGATGTCTGTCATTTCGCTTGGCTGGCTTAGCGGGAAATGGAGACCCCCGGCACTCGGCTCTACCTGCGGATACCTTGAAACCCTCCCATCTCGCGCGTGGCCCTGCAAAGAAACTTGGGCCACGGTGGAAAAATGGGTTTCTTTTCCTCCAGAACGCCCGAGGATACCAGCTTCTTCGAGGATGACAAGTCTGTGGTCCAAGTTATTCGGTCCCGATTCGTCCGTACTCTCACATTCATGTTTTCGTCCTCGCCACTGACCCACACCATCTCGCAGTACGGTAAATACAAAGGAAAGCAACGGGAAACCTTTGTAAACATCTCCACCCCTCAGCTCTTGCACGTGGGCAGCAAGGCGCAGAAATCTGTCGACCGAAATTCTCTATCTCCCTCCAGTCCCAATCGTGCACCGTTGCGATCCCTCGAAGCGTCCAGTCCTAGGTTGGCGCCTCGAGCTCACACAGATGCGATAACGTTTGTATTCTCATTCTGCTGCGGTCCTCAAAGGTTCACCTCGTGAGACAGCTCAACCCTCGCACAGCGCCTCAATGAATTGGCTACAGCCAATGCAGAAGGTTTGCTAAAGTAAGTCCCTCTGATAGAGTGGGCAGCATTTCTGATCTCACACTCAGCGACGAGGAATATCGACTACTACGGCAGAACATTTTTGAACGTCTAGCCAGTGGCACTCCTGTTCCCACAGAGACACCCGTCATTCCCTTGAGCTCTCACAGTCATTCACTTCAGAGTGAGTCGACCAAATTCATCTCCCTCTCCCTTATCTGGACTGAGCGCCATTCGTTTTACAGCTTCGCAATTCACCCCGGAGACTTATACTCCGCAGTTTCAGGTCAAGTCCCGCAGGACACCTTCGGTTCGATCAAAATCTTCTGTCACATCAGTCATGTCCAGCCTGTTCAAACGTGGGAGTAGTCGTCGCATCAGCGCGACGTTGACACAAGAGAGCGCCATCAGCGAATCGTCAAGCATTAGCATTTCCCCGTTGAGCTCCTTCACACCCGACCCTTTTAAACGTAGAGCGATACCCCCAGACATGAGACATGTCAGTCCAGCCCTGCGACCGGAACTGCGATCTGATCATAGCACGACGTTCACGCACCCATACGCAGAGCAACGTTTATTTGGGAGCGCTTCCTACCATTCGATCTCCCGCAGCAAACGGCGGCTAGGCACACCTCCTTCCTCTTATCCGATTCGTAATCCTGATCCAAAACATTCACCTTCAATTCTAACAAACGATGCGTCGCCGGACGACGAGAAGGTGAAATCATCTCAACACATCCACCTCGAAATTGAAGCAATGGAGGCAGAGGGTCGGAGACTCCTCGACGCCTTCAATGGCCTTGAGCTGAGCGCACTGACCCGCAGCCAGCATATGCCAGGCCATCTACCATTACCCCGTTCACCTTCGATATCTACCATGAATCGTAGGAATGGCGGAGAATATAGTGATTCTTTCCTTACTGCTGGCGGTAGCGCCTCGGATCGGGGAACTCCATACCACGGTTCTGACGCCGACGGGGTCTCTCTTCGGTCCACCACTTCATTTGGGACCAATGTCTCCCAGCCACGTTCCCATCGTCCTAATCCATCACTTCGGACGACCGGCCCCCTGGCCGCGGCGAACCGAAAGCGATCCATGTCGTCATTGTCGTCTCGCGCTCGCGCTCCACTTTCCTCGACCCCAGCGACACTCGCACGCCTGGGAGAGCTAGGGAGTGTATCGAGCGTCAACCTGGCGAAGCTGCAAGGGTCAGTGTCGACGGTGGGTGAAGATCCAGAGATGTCTGCCCTTGAAGCTGAGCTATTTGATATCCGACGCCGGCGACAAGAAGTGACTGCTAGGTATCAGGACCGTTTGGAGTACTTGCGAGCGCAATTGAAGGGTGCAGAGCTGCGAGAGAAGCTGTTGCGGAAATGAGACCTTACTGTACATCTTTGGGCGGTCGCTGGTGTTTTATAATGCTTTTCTAATGATACTAGTATTATGAGTGGTTGCTTTTTATAGCAATTTTAGCAGCAACGATGGTTCAATTGGTTTACTAGCGGTATACCAGTTACCATGAGCAGTCCCGAACCCTCTGGAGATGGACAGGAAGATGGCGATAACTTGGCGCTTGGCACGCCGGGTTCTGTCTCCACCACCACCACACACGTTCCTCCTCATCGCTCACCTAGTCGCAGTCATAGCTATAACCGTAACCGGCCAACCGCCGCGGACATACCACGTCATCATCAAGGAACCTCCTACTACCATCCGTCTCCTACTCGTTCTCTTTCTCCCACTTCCCACAACCCCTTCCAAGGGAACATGTCCGCCAGCTCCTCCAGAGACAGAGCCAGGAGTGGCAGCCAGAGCAGTGTACGAGGCACCACGAGGAGCTTTCGGGAGGCCAACATGCTCAGCGAAGCGCTAGAAGACACAGAGGATCAACTGCGCGATACCGCCGAGGATACGCGATCTAACCCGGGCAAGGCTGTCGCTGACGACTCTCCCGACGAGTCAGATGAGAGCCAGGAGAGCGAGGACGTCGATCGCGACGAAGACCCTATCACGCTCAAAGCCCGTCAATCTCTCATAAACGTCGAGCATCCTTTCGGTCTGCGTATCTGGAAGCCCGCTTTGTACAAGAAGACCAGGTCCATCACTCGTAATGCGGACGCGGCGCTACATTCGGTTCCTTCAGCACAGGCAGAACGCCATCTGTTGCCCGGAAACATCTTCTGGGCCGTCTGCTTTGGTTGGTGGTTGGCTCTGGCGTGCTTTGCCGTCTCAGCTATCTTGTACTTCGTGCCGTTGGGCGGTCGCAGATACTCTACGCTAGTCTTTGGCTTGGGTTGGTATGTCGCATGGCCTTTTGGGAAGTACGTCGAAGGCGATAGCGAAGACGGCGAAGACGAGGAAAATCAACTAGAGGAAGACGGTGACGGAGGCGGAGCTCCGTTGTCCCCCCCTATCGGTCAAGCCCAAGCGTACGTACACATACAACTTCCCAACGAGGGCACGTCTTTGCTCCCGGCAGCGCACACACGTCAGTTCCTCCTTCCCTCCAAGTCCTACGGGGCTACGCCATCACCCACCACTACCAATCCATACCAAAGGGTGTCCGAAGATTGGTTAGGTCGGACCGTCTTCTGGACTAGTTTTTGCATAGTGATCTCGCCTCTTATGCTCTTGACTTGCATCGCATGCTGGGCACTCATCATCACCATCCCTATGGCAAAGCTCAATTGGGCTTTGATAAAGTACATGGTCGCCAACCCGACAAGACTTCGATTTTGCGCGCCGCCTCCCGTGGTCATCGTTTCATCTACCCAAGTCGACGTATCGACCACCTTACCAACCGGCGACGCGTCCACTCCTGCACCCATTGCCCCAGTCGAATTTTCTGTCAAGCATCCCCGGCTGTCCCAAGGCCAAACTGCGCCATCGACGTCAGGATTACAAAAGTCAACAGTGTTGCTTTGCGTATATCGCGCCGTCGGATGGAATTATTACAAGTACACTGTCGGTGGAGTCAACATCATCTTTATCAATCTGCTTCCCTTTGTGTTTTTTGTTATATTCGACGGCTTCGTCTTGTTTCCTCTGGCCGAGGGCAGGGAACATGTTCCAGCGATACTCGCCTTCCTCACATCTCAGACACTTATATTCGTTATGAGCCTTGCGAGCGTGATACCCCTCTCTTACTTCATCGGAATGGCCGTCGCCTCAATCTCAGCCCAGTCCTCAATCGGTATGGGTGCCGTCATCAATGCTACGTTTGGTTCCTTCATCGAAGTCATCCTGTACTCCATCGCCCTTGTGCAGGGAAAGGGGCATCTTGTCGAAGGATCAATCGTAGGGAGTCTGCTCGCGGGAATTCTCTTGATGCCAGGCTTGAGCATGTGTGCTGGAGCTCTTAGGAAGAAGGAGCACAAGTTCAACGCTAGGAGCGCGGGAGTCACGAGCATGATGCTAATCATGGCCTTCATCGGTACTCTGACACCGACATTGTTCTACCAGATCTATGGGAACGTGCGTATGGTTGAGTCCTCCACATTCCAACTCTGACCCTTCGTTATGTAACATAGTTCCAGTTGGTCTGCAGTGGTTGCCCTCACGGCCCTGATCGAAGTCTTCCAAACTGGAGGTGTAGTCACTGCTACTATAAACACACGGACCCCGTCAAGGACCCGTTCTACCAATCAACCGTCAAGAGTTTGATGTACTTCTGCGCAGTGATTCTTCTGTTTGTAAGTACTGCGATAATTTTACCCCCTTTTGCAATTACTCAAGAGCTTCCCAAGTCGTATCTCATTGGATTGTGGTTCTCTCTGCGTACCCACGCTACTCAGATCTGGCAGAATCCTCAGCCGCTCTTACATTCCTTCGAAATTCCGCCTTCGCAGCGTCTCTCTGGATATAATCGCACTTCCAAGGGCACGGTTTTCGAGCACGATATGCCGTCTAGCCCCCATTACCCGGCTCCCAAGACTGTGGAATTTGTTCCTGTTTACCAGCAAGCCGGAATGTCCCATCAACACAGTCATTCCATGTCTCCAGTACGGCTTAGGACACCCGTGACAGGCGATGCAGGCACTGGAGCTGGTGGCCACGGTGGGCATGAGGCACCCGAATGGAGCAGGACGACTAGCGCTGCTGTGTTGCTAGCATGCACCGCACTCTATGCGGTCATCGCAGGTATGTCTCGCGACTATGAATGTTATCTACAACCTGATCAAAACTTTCAGAGCTTCTGATCGAGGTCGTGGACGTTGTGTTACAAGGCTCAGGAATCGATGAGAAGTTTCTTGGTATTACTCTTTTCGCTCTAGTCCCGAATACCACAGAGTTCATGAATGCCATATCGTTCGCTTTACATGAAAACATCGCATTGAGGTTTGTGCCAATCTGTTTTCATTCCTTTCTTTGCTGACGATTTAACACAGTATGGAAATTGGCTCTGCGTATGCGCTTCAAGTTTGTCTTCTTCAAATCCCCGCTATGGTTGCCTTTTCCGCGTGGTATGCTCCAGACAAGATGGGAGAAATTGCCTATTCGTTCACGTGAGTTGTTTCACATCGCCTTATCCGTTGTATGGTCAATAATGACACCCATGTTAGACTCATCCTACCACGTTGGGACGTCGTGGTCATCATCCTTTCCGTGTTCCTGATGACCTATACGTACATTGAGGCGAAGAGTAACTATCATCGTGGAAGCATCCTCATTCTCAGGTGTGCCTAGTTTTCGCTGGCTGGGAAGAGTATTCTACTGACATTGACATACACACAGTTACCTGGTTCTCGTCGCGGGGTTTTACTTTGCCCCTCGAGACTCGGATGACGATGTAGACTTGGCGTTCAGAACCAGGGTTTGACGGAGTCCTCTGCACCCATCATGGAGATGAGGTAAACACGATGATACAAACGTATATAAATATAAATGTCAAATCCCATACTGACCAATATACTAAGCGGAGTACTGCAAATACTCATGTCGACCTCGGACATATTCGTTCCCACTCGTAAACGTGACTTCGACCGCGACGAAGCCGATGCTGCGCGGAAACGTCATAAAGGTGGCGCACCGGACGACACCCAACGACCTAGAGCGGCCGCTGATGCCGCCGCCCGTCGACAGCTCGCCGACGACGCCGGTGCACGCACCGAAGCACTACCATCGCTTCGAAACCACTCGCGTCAGGAATATCTCACAAAGCGCGAAACCCAGCAGGTCGAACTCCTGCGCAGAGAAATCGCCGACGACGAAGCCCTCTTTGCGGGCATGAAGATTTCCAGACGGGAGCAACAAGAACTCGAGCGGAAAAAGGAACTACTAAAGCTTGTCGAGGAACGCCTCAAGATAAGCGACAAGTGGGAGGGATACCAGCTCCCCGAGGACTATTTTACGGAGCAGGGGAAGATCGATAAAAAGAAGAAAGAAAATGTGTTGTATCAACGCTATGAAGAAGCTAAGCGGAAGGGCGACGAATTCGTGACCGACGTGGACCAGTGGGAGGCCGGTCAAACGAAGCATAGTACCTTCAAGACTGGCGCGATGGACAAGCGGGAGGTCGTAGACACTTACGAGTACGTCTTCGACGAGAGTCAGACGATCAAGTTCGTCATGGACCAGGCCTTGGAGGGCGAAGGGATGATGAGTGAGAAGGATAGGCTACTGCAACGACAGATCGAGGAAGCTGAGCAGCGAGGTGCGTATTATCATCTGTATTGTGCGGCACAGCTCGTCCTCATCGTTTCTGACCCAGTCAAAACGATTGAACAGACCCGCAAATCCCTCCCAATTTACACTTATCGTGAGGAATTACTCGACGCGATCAAGGAACACCAAGTCTTGATAGTGGTGGCCGAGACCGGTTCCGGCAAGACGACGCAACTGCCCCAATATCTCCACGAAGCCGGTTATACCGCGAACGGTCTAAAAATCGGATGCACTCAACCCAGACGAGTGGCCGCAATGTCTGTTGCTGCGCGTGTTGCAGAGGAGATGGGAACCAAAGTCGGCTATGAGGTCGGCTATGCCATCCGGTTCGAGGACTGCACCAGCGACAAAACGATACTCAAGTATATGACGGATGGCATGCTTCTGAGAGAGTTCTTGACGGAGCCGGATCTCGCAGGGTACTCGGCACTGATCATTGACGAGGCGCACGAGAGAACGCTTAGCACGGACATCTTATTTGCCCTAGTCAAGGTGCGATACTCGTGCAATTATCTTTCGTGGGCTGATCGTACAAATAGGATATCGCCAGGTTTCGACCTGAACTTCGTCTCCTAATTTCCAGTGCTACAATGGACGCAGAAAAGTTCAGCGAATATTTCGACGGTGCGCCCGTGTTCTACGGTAAGTTGGTTTCGACCCAACTGTATTACGACGATTGTGTTTACACTTTCTAGTTCCCGGGCGCAGATATCCGGTTGATATCCATTACACTCCTCAGCCAGAAGCAAACTACCTCCACGCTGCCATCACAACAGTCTTCCAGATCCATACGACCCAGCCGGCAGGCGACATTTTGGTTTTCTTCACTGTACGCCTGAATTTTCACCGCTCTATCCGTCCCTTGATATGTTCTTGCTGCAGGGCCAGGATGAAATCGAAGCTGCTCAAGAGAACTTGCAGGAAACAACGCGCGCCCTTGGAAACAAGATTGCTGAACTTATCGTCTGTCCTATCTACGCGAACCTTCCATCTGACATGCAGGCGAAGATATTCGAGCCTACCCCTCCCGGTGCTCGTAAGGTCATCCTGGCCACTAACATCGCCGAGACGAGTATCACGATTGATGGTGTGGTTTTCGTGATCGATCCGGGATTCGTGAAGCAGAACGTATACAATCCGAGAACGGGCATGAGTTCGCTAGTTGTTGTACCGGTGCGTCTTACATCTTGTCCAGATATTATCATTTTTTGACACTGTCTTAGTGTTCGAGGGCTTCTGCGAACCAACGCGCTGGTCGCGCTGGGCGTGTCGGACCAGGCAAAGCTTTCCGGCTGTACACGAAGTGGGCCTTTGCGAACGAACTAGAAGAAAATACCATACCGGAAATCCAACGTACGAATCTCGGTTTGACTATACTTCTCCTCAAGTCTCTTGGAATCAACAACTTCATGGAGTTCGAGTTTATGGATCCACCGCCTGGCGAGACGCTCATCCGGGCGCTGGAGTTGCTATATGCGCTTGGGGCGTTGAATGACAGAGGGGAGCTAACGAAGCTCGGGAGACGAATGGCAGAGTTTCCGGTCGACCCCATGCTCAGCAAGTCGATTATTGAGAGCGAAAAATATGTCTGCACGGATGAAGTGAGTGCGATATTGCAGTGGAGCGTGCGATGCTCAAGTTTTGACAGGTCCTGACGATCATATCAATGTTGTCGGAATCGTCTTCTCTCTTTTATCGTCCCAAGGACAAGAAGCTCCATGCCGACCAAGCTCGACAGAACTTCGTCCGTGCTGGTGGTGACCACTTTACCCTGCTGAATGTCTGGGAACAGTGGGCCGACACAAACTATTCACAACAATTTTGCTATGAACAATTCTTGCAGTTCAAGAGCCTCAGTCGTGCGAGGGATATCAGGGACCAGCTCGCGGGCTTGTGTGAGCGCGTTGAAGTGATCGTGAGGAGTAACCCCAATTCGAATGACATCACGCCCATCCAAAAGGCAATCACGTCTGGGTACTTTTATAACACGGTACATTTCTACTTTGTCATTTAGGGATCACGGCTGATGGTTTTTTTTGGATGCTTTCTAGGCGCAACTGCAGAAGAGTGGCGATTCGTACCGGACGCTCAAAACACACCAGACGGTGTACATCCACCCATCCTCGAGTCTATTCCAGCACCAGCCTCCTGTGAAGACAATGCTATATTATGAGCTGGTGATGACGTCCAAGTCATACATGAGGTGGGTCTAATGTTTCACCTCCGGAATGTCACTGTTTCAATACCCATTTGATAGGCAGGTGATGGAGATCAAACCTTCATGGCTAATGGAAGGTGAGTTGCTGCCTCTTCATTACTCATCCATGCTGAAGATCAACCCTGCACCTAGTTGCACCACATTACTTCAAAGCTGCGGACCTGGAGCAGCTGACAACTGGGGAGAAGAAGATGCCCAAAGCATCTGGCTACTCTGGTGCCATTGTGTAACAGGAGTGGAGGAGAGTGTGAATACATTGGCTGCCATTGTAGAAGTAATGATTACAAGAGTGGTAATCTGACTCAAAGTTTGCTGTTGATGGGTACAAAAATTAATTATAATTATTTTGCATTATTTCTGCTATGCTAGTAGTGGGTTGGGTGGGACGAAGCCTGATTTTCATGTTTCACAGTAGTCTCGAGCCATTAAAGGGAATTCGGGTGAGCACGGGAAGCAATTCCTTCCTATAATGTCTGGGGACTTTTACCTGAGGATTATTGGATCACATCACACTTCCATTATTAAGCTGTCAGACTTGCTGTAATTGTCATAATTTTTATTATATATTTAATTTATATATCCATGTGAGTAATCTATGCCTTTGTTGCTGTGTGTGATGAAGGATGAGTGGAATGAGAGAAAGAAAGGTGAAGAGACGAAGAGGTTGGGTGAAAAGCCGAAGGCTTTTCCGGCCTGAAACTGATCCCGAACCTGTCGGGTGAGAGCACTGTGAGGGCGGGTTGGGCGCTGAAACAGCAGAGCTCGAGCTTGACAGGAGTCGAGTGAAGCAGCGTTGGACAAAGTGAGCGTTGCACGAAAGTCTTGTATGCAGCCTGTGAGTGGGAGTGGCGGGCGGGTGCGAAAAGGAATGAATTGATGACTACACTACCAACAGCGATTGCTAGCTAGGATGTGCGGGAAGCAAAGGAAAGAGATGGAGGTACACTACGCTTCCCATGCATAGACTAAATCCTGCACCTGCCTCATGCCTCGGCTAGACCCAGGCCACCATCTATGCCTTTGTTGCTGCATGTGACAAAGGATGAGTGGAATGAGAGAAAGAAAGGTGAAGAGACGAAGAGGTTGGGCAAAAAGCCGAAGGCTTTTCCAGCCCAAAACTGATCCCGAACCTGTTGGGTGAGAGCGCTGTGACCCATGGAAGAAGGAGTTAGCGACGCACAATGGAGCTGGCTCAGACCCTGACAATAGGAGCAGGAACTGACCTAGACTGGTGAGAAGAGGTCATCTGACCGGGGGGAGGATGTAGGAGCGTAGGTTCTGGAAAAGCTCTGGGTCATGCTGTAGGAAGGGCGCTAGGACGAGAGCATGGTGGGTAAGGTACAGGGCGAAAGATTGGCTTGTCCACCTGCCCATGGTTTTTATGATCTCGAAGGGGGTGCCCATTAGGAGGTAGTATAGAGTGCTGCCAATGTGGAGGCTATGACCTTTGAGGTGTGGAAGATCTGGCTGTGCTCATGTGATGGCTTCTATGCATTTGGTGACTTCCTTTTTGGAAAGCGGGCGGTTGAGACCAGATGGGTGTTTCCAGGAAAAGAGGTGGGCTGTGCCAACATCCGGGTTGATGCGAAAGTGGTTATTGATGGTGGTCTTGGGATTGATGCATGATGGGGCGTTGAGTGGTGCACACTGTACGTATTCACCATTTGGGGCAGCTTTCGTGATCGGGATGGAGAATTTCATGACTGGAAAACCATCGTGATTCGTGGTGAAAGTGAAACCTGCGTGAGAGATGTGTTTGGTGGCGTTGTACTTAGAGATGGCAGGGACAGTAAATTCACCTAGACGGGCGATGGAGAAGAAGGAGCAGATGATGCAGGCGAAGATGGCTGCATCTTGGGGGTCTGAGAGATTCATGGCTGCATGGAAACGTTCGAGAATGTTGATGGTGAATGGTGAACGTTTAGGATGTTTGGACGCTGGGGGAGACAATTTGTTCGCACCTTCAAGTAGCACTTTGTATTCTGCCTCATTTATGTTCCATTCTAGTCCGTGGAGGGTGTGCCACACTTTCAGTGCTGCAGCGTAGTTGGCTATGGTTGATCCCGCTTGTCCGCCTGCACAGTATGTGAGGAATGCTGCAAGGAGGTTGCCTGAGACGGGTGCGCGTTGCTCATCTGGGATTTCGTGCATGTCACAGAACACATGGAAGATGAGGAGGCCCATGCCGTAGAGCTCTTTTGTCGAGTCAGCCCAAGAGGTGCCGATGACTTGTAGGATGTGATTGAAGTCGACATCTGTGAGGCGTTTGAGGGTTTGCTGGTTGCTAGCTCGTGGGGTTTGAAGGCTCGGGAGCCAAAGGAGAAGATGCTGGTGTGCAAGACAATGTGGTCGGAGTACGGATGGAGCAGGTGTGAGGTCTGGTTTGTAGGGCCTGGGTTTGGAAGATGATGGTGTGGTGAGGATTAGTGAGTTGAAGCGAGTGGGAGGTGGTTTAGAAGTCACAGATGGCGTCAGCGATGAAGCAATCATGGTCTGACTGCAGGAGCTTGATTCGTTCGTTGACCTCCTGCTCTCGTCGAATATGGTCAATAAATTTTGCAGCGGAAGTGGAGTATTGGCCGGATTTGCAGGCAAGGATTTTGAAGGGGGAGAGGGGAGCATTGAAGTCAATAATGAGGTCTTGAAGAAGGGGGTGGATTGGGAGAGGAGGGAGGAGGAGCTCAGTGGAAGGGTATATGCCTCATGAGGGGCCATCTGCTGGGTTTTGTTCACTGGGGACGAATTTGGGGAGGATGGATTGGATGGGAATGTTGGTGTCTGTGAGGAGAGTGTGAATGCGCTTGAAGATGTCATTGATGACATGATTGCGGTGGCGGCCGACTCGCCAGCTTTCGATGACACTGGTGTTGTCACCGTAGACGATAAGGTGTTGGTGGCTATGAGTGATGCCAGCGAGGGATTGTAGGAGGAGTTCGAAGCCAATGGCTTCTGCCCAGGCAATGTCGCGTTTGGCGGATTTGGTTTTCCAACCAGGGATGAGTCGCCATGCGCGCCATCGTTCGCCGATGACGATACCGATGCCGATGCCAGAGCTAGCATCGGAGTAGGCGCTGAGGTCGCTGAAGAACGGTGGGGGGAGGATGCACCGGCTGGTGGCTCCTGACGAAATGGCGTGGTGCCACCACTGGAGGTCGTCCTTTATGGTTTTCTCAGGGCGGTGTGGCATGAATGGCTTCTTGTCGCAGATGGCAAGCATGCGTTCAAAACTGGTTAGGAAGGCACGGCCTGCTGGTATCAGTGCGGAAACGTGCAGGAGCTTTCCATAGAGTTTTTGTACGTCTTCGAGAACGTGTGCAGTCCGGCTGTTCCATTCATCGATAGCACGTAGGTATTTGTCGACTTTTCCTGGGCTCAGGGACACGGTACGCGATTGAAGATCCCACACGAAACCAATGTAGGTTGTTGAAGAGTTGAATGGTTGGTCTTTCGAGGTTTCCCATGGTATGCCGAGTGTTTTAGAGAGTGCGTCGATATCTGCGAAGGAATATGTGAAGCGAGCATCATGTTGTGATCGAGGCGATGCACCGGCATGATCAACTAGTTGATGGGAACAGCTTTCATTGAATTCTTCGAATGAGCCGTCTTGGAGGGAGCGTCCCTGGTACCATATGCGGCTGCCTTGGTGCGTTCTGCCTGATGGACCAATTTCGTTGGACCAGGTGGAGCGGGCACGGTTGTACTCGGCAAGGTGTGATCGTGGGATCCTAAAGAAAATGTGGTCGTCGACCCATTTGTCTATGGGGCCAATCCCCTGGAATCTGAAGATTTCGGCTCCTGCATCGGCAAGATGGCCGTAGCTGCCTGCAGAAGGGGATGCACCAAATGCCATGCATGTGTCGATGCACGCGTGAGTGGGGGAGGTACACACAACGGCAGCTGGCCATTGGGAGGGGTGTAGGGGAATGGTCCTGTAGGCTTCAGCTACATCACGGGTGGCTGCTTCTGAGCCTGGTGGGAGGCGCGAGGCCAGGAGGTAGATAATGGAGAATTTTCCCCATGTAGCAGGAAAATCGTGGGGATTAACGTGGGAGTTGATAGATGGGTAGGGGTTGCTAGGGGTAGCATTAAGTGGGAATGAAAAATTCTGTACTAATCTGAATTTTCCAGGGCGACCTGGTTTAGGTATGATGGATAATGGAGAAGTTTGGAACGGTCCAATTGATTCATGTATCGTAGAGAGTGGATAGGGTCCAATGTATCTACCTTTGGCTAGTTCTTTGTTAATAATCTCGTCCAGCTGATTGTGATATGTGTTAACAGACAGAGCATTAGGTGGTGTTTGTAGGTGATGGATAGTTGGAAAGTTGACTACGAAACCGAATTTCAGTCCATGAGGAATGTTACCATAGTGTTCCGTCAGGTTGGCTTGACGGATGAGGGTCTGCCATGCATCAGGGTTATATGGAGTTTGTGCTTGGGCGCTTCTGGACGAGATGGCAGCGATAAACTCCATGCACAGCAGATCCACAATCTGAGCAGGTGTGGGCATGTGGGTGCCTGTTGGTGCATCATTCCTTGCGCTGCCATCTGGAACAGATCCATTGGTTGTTGGATTTGGCGACAAGGGTGTGGTTAACCCGCTTGGCAAAGGTGTTGTGTTTGTTGTCCCAGAGCTTTTCTCTGTTGCAGTTGACAACTGGGATGTCATGCAGCTTTATTCTGAGGCACACAGCACAAGGTGGGAGGGTGTCTCCTTCGATGGTTGCCTTGTCTTGTGTGTGAAAGGACTGGTTGCGTTTGTGCTGCGGATGGTGTGCCTCCCCTGGTGGTGAGGCGTGCTGTTTGAGGGAGTTGTGGGATCTGGTGTTCGCCTGGTAGGCTGGGGCAGGAGCATGGGCTGTCCCTGGATGGTTAGGTTGGATGGCTGCTAGGGTCGTGATGAGTTTGTCTGTAGCCTGTGTAGATATGGCCTGAGGGGAGGGGTGGTGGAGTTGGCCCCAACATCGAGGGATTGGGTGTGCAGAACCCAAGATGGTGGTGGGCGTGCAGCCGCAGTGTGTAGCCGAGGCGTGTGAGCCCAAGTTTGCCAGATGGGGAAGTGGTGCCATGTGCCAGTATGGCCGTATAGTGGATCTGGCCCATTGGCAGGGATTGGCGTGTAGCCGCATTAGGTGCATGATAGCACAAAGAACATGAGGGGTGGAGAGGGGGATGTCATATCAGCAGAAAGGATGAGAGGAAAGTGAGAATGAGAGTTTGGCGGAGGGGAAAAATGACTCGCCTCTCTCCCTCATCGTTCTGTGGCTTGATACTTCTGGTCATTGATCTTGGCTTTCATGCGAATGAGGGCATCTTGGTCAATGTGTTTGGGGTTAAATGATGATGGTGTGCCCAATGTGTCATGCCACCGGTGACGATACGTGGCCTGGTAGACAACTAGGGCTTGGCATGCAGATTCGTCTGCATCGTGTCGCCACTCATGCTTCCCAAGGTTCATCCAGAATTGGAACATAGTGTCCAAGCGCTCCTGGGGCCAGTCGGCCTCCCTCATGGCCTGAAGCATGTGATGTGTTGCTTTGTCGAGTTGCTGCCAGTCGAGGTCCTTGTCTTCAATGATGCTTTGCTTTGCTTTGGCAGCTGCGATTGGAACAAAGGCGTGTAGGCCTTGCTCGTCTGGCATGAGGGCAAAGGCGTCCTCGTCAACAGAGTGGGATGTAGATTGGGCATCTGCAAGCCCTTTGTTGGTGAAGAAGTATAGCTGGACATATTCTCCTTTGCGGAGTTTGCGTAGGGTGAGGGGGGAAGGTGTAATGGGAATGGTAGACGGAGGGGGTACGTCCGCGAAGGGGAGGAATTTTGTGTGGTTCTTTTTCCTCTCTTCTCTTTTCGCTTCTTCTTCCTCTTGGAGCCTGGTGAGACAGACATCTTCTTCTCCTTGTCGCTGTAGCTTGTGGGCGGCACGTTCCAATTCGGCAGCTTGCTCTTGAGCATCATCCCATTCTTGTCTCTCAAGAGCGTTTTGGGTCTGCCACAGGGCAAGGAGGTGTTGTGCAGCTTCAGCATGGGAGATGTTGAAGGTGTCGACAAGTTGCAGCTGAGTGGGAGCAAATTTGTCGGAGGCGTAGTCCGGTGGGTTTGTGTGATGAGGATTTTGCTGGTTCATGAGAGCATGGAAAGTGAGTGTGGCGTAGAAGGGAGTGCAAAAAGGAATGAATCGATGACTACGCTACCGACAGCGATTGCTAGCTAGGATGCATGGGAAGTGAAGGAAAGAGATGGAGGTACACTATGCTTCCCATGCATAGACTAAATCCTGCGCCCGCCTCGTGCCTCGGCTAGACCCAGGCCACCACCTGTTGACACACTAGTCACGTGCACGATAGTATATCACTGCCGCTCCTCGTAGAGATACAATAGTTGATCTTGTACCCATACATTGTAGTTGCCTACAGAGCTCGGTCCAGTTCTTTTGTGCTGCTTGCCTCAGTGTTTCCACCATTGGCCATGGTTGGCTACCACTTCACTTTTTTTTGAACTTCCACCGTCCTTCTGTCCGCCATCATCTTGGTCTCCCATCATCCCATCTCATGCTGGATCCCATCCCGCTGGCCTCGTCTCGTCCACTACGTTCAAATTCACGCATTCCTGTATGTCTCCATGACTTTCCAGATCCATCTGCACACACTCATCGACGCACGCCAAACACAACCATGGCTCGAGACTCCCCACCACATCTGTCACTCTCTGACTCCACAGAAGATGCCGCTGCTGCCGCTGGTTTCTTGTTGTTGACAAACCATGCCACGCCCAATAATGGAAAACACCCACAGGTAGTGCAGAGCTCTGCAAAGATGTTGAAACTTGAGATGCCTGCCTTCTCTGGTCCTCTTGATCCTGCTGTGATTAACGCTTGGCTTGGACGTTGTGAAGATGCCTTTTTTGCCTGGTCCACGTTTAATGATGCATCTGTCATGCCCCCACAGCTCTGGATCGTTCTTGCTGGCATGAAACTTGAGGAAACATCCACAAGCACTTGGTGGAGTGAGAACTGTGACCACTGAAACTCTTGCCATCTTGGGACCTTTTTACTGTGCGCTTCAAGGATCGTTTCATCCTGTCGGGTTGGTGTCTTGCTGCTTTGGCCAAGTTTTACTTGGTCTCATGAGAAACAAGGACTTCCAAGATTTCGTGACGCTTACCTTGACATGGATGACGATGATGATGATTATTTATTTATTTTGGTTCCTTCATTATTAATTTGTTTATCTTTCAGGCTGCTGATAATGGTACATGTTCATCATAATCCTCCTTATTCGTACACCCGTGGCTCTTAATTGACCCCTTGTTTGTGCATCCATTTGGATTCATGTTCGTTTGGCTGTTTGATATTGTTTTTCCCGTGGGTCTTCCTTGGTCATTGATAATGGTATGTGTTCGTAATATTCCTCCCTATTTGTACACCCGTGGTTCTTAAGTGGGCCCTTGTTTGCACATCTGTTTGGTCTCACATTCATCTGTCCATTTGATTTTACCTTTCTCTTTCGCACAGCTGTTGCTCTTTTTTTGAAAGGTTGGGAGAGTGTAAGCCTGTTGGCACACTAGTCACATGCATGATAGTATATCACTGCCGCTCCTCGTAGAGATACAATAGTTGATCTTGTACCCGTATGTCGTAGTTGCCTACAGAGCTCAGTCCAGTTCTTTTGTGCTGCTTGCCTCAGTGTTTCCACTGTTGGCCACTGTTGGCTTCCAGTGGTGCATGGTTTTCTCCTGGCCGCCACCTCCTTCACTTGGGCAGATGGTCGTGCTCATCCATTTTGTCATCTCCCTCCTTTCCCTGGTCTCATTTGCATCACCATAAAATTGCTTTACTTCGGTTACACAAAATGAACAACCCGCACTTGGATATCCAGCCCAACTATGAGCTGCCAGAGTTTGCAGAGGCCAGACTCATTTTCATGGCTGAAGGAAAATCTGATGAGGAAGCAGCAGCATATTTAGCTGAGGTCTGGCACTCTGGCCATGAAAAAGCCTGTGCCTGCTGGGACCAGGAGCAGGAAACGTGTCTTCAAGAAGAGCAAGATGAGCAGAAATGTGCTGGCAGGGAAGCAGAGCAAGCTTGCCTCGCTTGTGAGCAAGAACTCGAACTCACCAGGGAGGAAGAGTGCAAGAAGTACAAGAGCAAATTCATACCCATCCCCAATAAGCCTATTCCCTCTCACTCACTCCTCATCTCCCTGCAACATGCACTGAAAAAATTATGCAAGGGTGAATATGTTCCCTTGTATTATTTCACCAACAAGGGCATTCATGAGGCAGAAGAAGACACCCCAAACCTAGATGATGATGTCTTGACCCTTATTTGCACAGATGATGGACTGGTCTTCCAATCAATGGCTGTGGTTAAGGCAAAAGAATGTAGAGCACCTGATTGTTAAGTCTGGTTCTTCTGGACAAGTCCAACAAAGTCTGGAGGTGCGCGAGTGGAAAAGGTCAGAGGTTGGGGTTGGAGGTGTACTGGAGGTATGATGGATGGTCAGAGATAGATGGAGGGATGAGGTTGTTGGCACAGGACTTATGTGCTGTGCCCTTGCCAGTTCCCTAAGGACCTTGTATTTCAGAGGAGAATGAGAGTAAAGATTGAGGTCCAAATGACTAACTACATGGAGGTCAGAAGTAAATATCCCCGCACTGTGATGGAGGTAAGTATGCCTGGAGCTGTGCTACTAAGCAAGATACAGATTTGAAGTTTATTAGCAATGATGAGTGTCATATGAAATGAATAATAGGAACAGAGTTAAAACTGGAGGAAAGCGGAGAACAAGTCCAGAAGGCAAGAAAGAAGAAAAGGTCAGAATACATTTGGAGTCGATTTGGAAGCCCAGAGTTGAACTTAGCGAAAATCTGGGATATGACACTGATGAAGACCTTTCTTGGGAGGAATTCAGTGAGGCTAATTTGTGCATGCTGAGAGCCATGAGACAGCAGGACTGGCCAGAGGAGCAAATTGTCATGATGCAGAATTTTTGGTTGGTGCTTGAAGGTCATGATTTCTGCCATGGTGAATGTGAATACAGAAAGCATGTGCTACTCCTATACCAGGCCTGCATCCGAAAAAAATGGCACCAAACTATTGGAACCCCAGATGTGTTCTCCCTCATGCCCTTGAGTGAATACCACCTACTCACATTCCAAAAGAAGCTAAGAGACACAGCACTAAATTCACAAATTGAAACCCTCAGGAAGGTAGGATCTGCACTTTCCTTTTAACTTTCACACCTGATCTCTCTATTGTATTTTATTACACAACTCTGGCATATCCTATCTGCTGAAACCATCCATATAAATCCCACCTCAAACCTACATGCAGGAATGCTCCTATGTAGCCACTCTTGGGATGTGGGATGACTATTTGTTTGCTGGTGTGTTGTTATCCTGCCAAATGCATACACCCTAAACCTGCACATGGGAACACTCCTATGTGGTTAACCCCCAAAATACTCCCTTGGATTTGGTGCATCATTACCATACTGAACTCCATACATTACTGCAAATCAATGCACAGATCTCAGCATGCCCAGCCCTGCATTTCACAGGGCCTAAACTAGGGCATGTGCACTCTCCCAGTTTCTCCAAATGATCCATTTCTCCCTCCACAGTGGCCAGTGAAGAATTGGCCTTTTCCAAAAGAGTATATTCCTTTCACCTCAACTAGCCAGTCACCAACACCAGTCACAGACCTAGAGAACCAGGTGCTGCCACCCTGTTAGAACCATGATTTCTATGGAGGTCCTATGCTCTGTATTGGCATCAGAGCACAAGTCTGCTTAGGAGTTAACCAAGTCTGGTAATAGGAAACAAGGTCCGAAGGTGAATGATGAGGTCTGGGGGTGGATGATGAAGTCTGGAAGCAGACAGTGATGTCTGGAGATGGATGATAATATCCAGAGGTGGACAATGAAGTTTAGTGGTAGACAAAGTAGAGGATGAGGACAGATGGAAATGCCTGAGGACAAATGTCCTGTGGACATAAGCAGAGGTTGCAGCAGACTTGACTGGAGGGGTTAGGGACTGTGGCTTCAGTGACTTGGGTCAGAGTGCTGTGCCCTTGTACAAACTGTGTCCTTGTATTTGACAGAGGATGGAGTTAATAATGGGGGAGCCTGTTAGAACCATGATTACTTGGAGGTCCTATGCTCTGTTTTGGCATCAGAGCACAAGTCTGCTTAGGGGTTGACCAAGTCTGATAACAGGAACAAGGTCTGAGGGTGAACGACGAAGTTCAGGAGTGAAGGATGAAGTCCAGAGGCAGATGGTGATGTCCAGAGATGGAAGAGGATGTCCGAAGATGGATGAGGATGTCCAGAGGTGGACGACAAAGTTCAGTGGAGAACAAGGTAGAGGACGAGGATGGATGAAAATGTCTAAGGACGAATGTCCTATGGACATAAGCAGAGGTCACGGTGGACTTGACTGGAGGGGTTGGGGACTGCAGCTTCAGTGACTCAGGTCAGAGCACTGCACCCTTGTGCAAACTGTGTCCTTGTATTTGATGAGGGATGGAGTTAATGACAGGGGAGCCAAAGGTAATGATGGAGGAGATGGGAGTCAACCCATTTAAGGAGGTCAGAGGTTTGTGGGGTATTCAAGTTGATATTCGAACTAGAGTACAACACTATACTCTACAAGTTTATATATGGAGGTGACAAATCTGAGTGACTAAGTTAATGGAGGATGGGGTAAGTATGCTGGAGCTGAGACGGAGGGACAAATGGTCCAGAGCTGTGACGGATGCATGAATGTCTGGAGCTGTGATGGATGTATGAGTGCCTGGAGCCATGCTTCTAAGCAAGACACAGGTTAACTGATTAGCAATGAGGTTGTCACAGAGAATGAGTAAATGGGAGTCATAAAGTGGGAGTCATATCAGGGAAGACGGAAAGGGTGGATTGAAGCCCAGAGGTGCAGAAGTGTGCAGAGGTGCAGGAGTGTGCCAGAGGTGCAGATGAGCAGAATGTCAGGAGTTGACATAGTGGTTGGTGGAGTGGACAGAAGTGACCCAGAAAAGGGTTGGAAGTGTCGGAGGTGGGGTATGAGGTTGAACCCAAAACATGGGATATGACAGTATCCCCCCCTTAGGCCTGAACCCCTGAAGGCCATAGGGTGATAGTGTGACGAGTGTGGAGGTTTGCTTTTGATCTGGATGGTGGACATATGGAGCTTGAAGCGGTGGAGTCTGAATTCCTTAGTGATGTGGTCAAGCCATACAGGATTGGCCTGAACCTCGTAAAGTCAAAGATGTACAATCCTTCTTAGGCTTTGCGAACTTCTACCACCATTTTATCGACAATTATTCCATGATAGTCACTCCTTTAACTCACCTTATCTGCAAAGCTATCCCTTGGTCGTTCTCTGATGATTGTCGCTCTGCATTCTGGAAACTCAAGGACGCCTTCACTTCTGCTCCTATCCTTACTCATTGGATGCCTGATGCCCCTATGATTGTAGAAACTGACACTTCTGACTATGCTATAGCCGGAATATTTTCTCTGATGTCTGGATGAGGAAATCCGGCCTCGCCTACTACTCTAGGACGCTGTCAGCTCCTGAGCTCGATTATGACACCCATGATAAGGAGTTACTCACCATTCACAAGTCTTTCAAGGCTTGGCGACACTATCTTGAAGGTTCCATGCTTCCAGTTGACATTGTCACCGACCACAAGAACCTTGAATACTTCGCTATGACCAAGCTCCTGACTCGCTGGCAAGCCTGGTGGTTGGAGTTCCTCTCCAGATTCAATATGGTCATCCGCTTTTGTCCTGGTTGCCTTGGCACGAAATCTGATTCCCTCACTAGATGCTGGGACATCTACTCCAAAGAGGGGGATAAGGACTATGCTCACATCAATCCGCACAACTTTCGACCAGTATTCATCCAGGAGCAACTCGCTGTGTCCCTACGAGCCACTTATCTAGCAGCTCCAGTCCTCTGAGCCAGCTCTGTCTTTGATGTTGAAAACCTCCACAATGACATTCTTTCCGCTCTCCCCTCAGACCCAGTGGCCTCTGTACACATGTCCTCCCCTCTGACACCTGACTCTCATTGGTCTATCGATACTGAAGGCTTTCTAGATCTAGATAATCACATCTACATGCCTGATGCTGATGACCTCTGACTTCGTGTCCTCTGGTTTAAGCATGATCATCCACTCTCTGGACATTTCAGACAAAACCGTACCATGGAGCCTATCCACTGCAAATATACTTGGCCAGGAATCAGGACATTCATTAAGGAATATGTGTCCTCCTGTACCTCCTGCGCATGTGCTAAAGTTCCTAGACACAAACCATACAGTCTGCTAAAACAACGCCCAATCCCCAAACGCCCATAGAGCTCCATATCAATGGACTTCATTGAACAGCTTCCAGATTCCTCTGGTTACTCCGCTATCCTCGTCATTGTTGACTGCCTCTCCAAGCAATGGATATTCATTCCAATGATGGACACCATAACTTCTCCGGAGTTAGCTAAGTTGTTTTTGATGAACGTCTTCTCGAAGCACGGCATTCCCTCCCACATTACCTCTGATTGAGGTTCCAAGTTCGTGTTGCACTTCTTTAGATCATTAGGAAAGGCCCTCGACATCCGGTTACACTTTACCTCCAGATATCATCTGGAAGGTGACAGCCAAATGGAGCGTATGAATCAGATGCTAGAACAATACCTGCACATCTATTGCAACTACAAGCAGGATAATTGGTCTGAACTTCTGCCTCTCGCAGAGTTCGCATACAACAATGCTCCTAATGCTACCACCAGTGTTTCTCCGTTCTTCGCAAACAAGGGCTATCATCTGAACATCTCCATACACCTGGAATGCGATCTTACTTCCACTCGTGCACTCAAATACTTAGTCGACCTCGACTCTCTACACCAATTCCTATGTGAGGAAATGGACCATGCCCAAAAATGTTACCAAGGACCTGCAGATGCCAAGCAAGCTCCAGCTCCGGACTTCCAGCCTGGAGATCAGGTGTTCATCAAGGCTAAGTACTTTAGGTTGACTAGGCCATCCAAGAAACTATCAGAAAAGAACTTAGGGCTGTATGAAATCATCACTAAAGCTGGTACCCATTCTCTCACACTTCGTCTTCCCAACTCTATGAAATCCGTACATCCGGTATTTCACGTCTCACAGCTAGAACCTTCAGTAACCAACATGATACCAAACTGCATACAACCTCCACCACCTCCAGTTGAAGTCAATAGAGAACTGGAGTTTGAGATCTCTGAGATCCTTGACTTGAAAATCGATCGAAGGCACAAGAATTGCAAATTGCTCTATCTCGTACAGTACATTGATTAGGTTATGAAGGCACTGATGAAGAAACTTCATGGTTACTGGCTACTGAACTAGATCACATGTTGGAATTAGTCACAGATTACCATCTCCAGTATCTGGACAAACCTGGACCTCACAAGTAGGCGATGAGAACCAATTTATAAGAGTGCAACGACAAATGAGACAACTATACTACTCTACCATCTCTGCATCAACCTCTGTGTCACTCTCAGTCTCTTCCGTTTCCTCCATTTCCTCCGCTTCCTTCACCATTTCCTCCGTCTCATCTGTCTCCTCTGCCACCTCCACGATGATTTGTTCCATTGCTGCTTCCCCTACATCTGTGTCATCTGACATGCTCGCGTCATCCTCCAATCCACCCTGCATGTTCCACACCTGCTCCTCCTTGGCATACACCATCATTGTCATCAGACAATTATGGCAGGTGATGCGGCGGTTCATTGTCCACATCTCGTCCCACATCTCCATCAGCACCTTTGTGATGCTGCAACCCACCTCCGCCAACTCTGCCATACTGTCGCTACTCTGGCTTGTACCTGCCTCCTCTGACTGCTGCTTCTTCGGCAGTGGTGTGATTTCTTTGATTTTGTCGTCACCCCACTTCCTGTGCTGGATGGATTTTTCCTCCCCTGGTTGCTCACACCACGCCTTAACCGTGTAACATCCCTTGCAGGATGTCGCCTTTGGTTCTTCTCACAGCTCGCACACGAGATTGTTCTTGATGCACCGGACACAGTCTGGTGCTGCCTGCCCCTTGCTTTGGTTGGTGCGCTGTTGTGCCATTACTTCCGCAGCCTTCTCTGGTCAGCCCTGACCAACTGTGATTTAATATCACTTACTTGTTTTTTGGCCACCTCTTCGGCCTCCTTGCGTCATTTCTCATCCTCAGCCACCTTGCGCTGCCTCTCTTCCTTGGCTGCCTGCCTCGCTCTCTCCTCCACCACCTTCTTTTGTGCTTCCTCCTCTGCCTTCTTCCATGCCTCCTCCACCTTCTTCCATGCCTCCTCTGCCTTCTTCCATGCCTTCTCTGCCTTCTTCTGTGCCTCCTCTGCCTTCCGCTGCTCCTCCCCCTTCTGCTGCTCCTCCCCCTTCCACTGCTCCTCCACCTTCTGCTGCTCCTCCACCTCCTTCCTCGCCATTGCTCATCGATGTCGCTCCTTCACCTTGGCGTCCCAGACGTCGTTGGTATTAATCACGTCTTCTGCGAGGTGTGTGTTGGACCAATTCTTGATGTCAGTAATGTCGGACATGGTTAAGGAAGAAGTTAAGGAGAAAGCCCAGATTTATACTGCATCACTAAATGATTCAGACTCCGATGCTTCAAACTCCATATGTCCACAATCCGGACACCAACGCAAACCCCCACTCTCATCACATCATCACTCTATGGCCTTCAGGGGTTCAGGCCTAAGAGGGGGATACTGTCATATCCCAGATTTTCATTAAGTCCAACTCTGGGCTTCCGAATCGACTCCAAGTCTATTCTGACCTTTTCTCCTTTCTCACTTTCCAGACTTGTTCTCCGCTTTCCTCCAATGTTAACTCTGTTCCTATTATTCATTTTGCATAACACTCATGATTGCTAACAAACTTCAAATCTGTGTCTCACTTAGTAGCACAGCTCTGGGCATACTTACCTCCGTCACAGCACAGGGATATTTACTTCCGACTTCCGTATAGTTAGTCATTCGGACCTGAGTCCTCCGTATATAAACCTCCATACTTTGTCTCTAGTACCTTAGTTTGAATATCAACTTAATCACTTCCCTCGAGTCACTCTCAACCCTTACTCTCATTCTCCTCTGAAATATGAGGTCCTTAGGGAACTGACAAGGGTGCGACATATAAGTCCTGCACTGATGACCTCATCCCTCCATCTACCTCTGACCTTCCATCATACCTCCAGTACACCTCTGACCCCAACCTCTGACCTTTGTGCTCACACACCTCCAGACTTCATTGGACTTGTCCAGAAGAACCAGACTTAACACTGGGGGTTGCTGGCAAGTGTAAACAGATGATGGACAAAGTACTGCTCTTCTAGCACGCTCAATGGAGCATAGTGTAGGAGAGTCAGAGGTGTCTCAAAACCAAGGCACAGAGGCTTCTAACAGAGATGATGAAAAATCATCAACAGAGGTGATTACTGGTTCGTGACAGAGATGATGACGGAGGTGAGGTAGAGATGAGTGGAAGTCGACAAGGATCAGAGGTGATTCAGAATCTAGGGATTGAGAAACTGCTGACCAAGCAATCTTTGAGTGGAAGGAGCAGAATTACTTGTGAAGGTGACTAGGAGGTAATGAGGAGCCAAAGGGGAGGGTGACCACTTGATTGTGATGGAAAGTGGTCAGAACATCACTATGGATAAGGTGAAAGTTTGGAGATCTGGCAGAAAGGAGCAGATCACCAGTGGAATGTGCAGCATCCTGGGGAAGGTTGAACGTCTGGAGAAAAGGAGTGGATAAGGCTAGGAAAAGTCCCAGAAGGGTTGGGAGAGTCCACTAGATGATATAGATAGTGGATTGAGTGCACAGAGGGTTTACTATTCCCCTCTTCTGGTCGACGTCCCAGTGTCGACAGCCGAATCGCTGAAAGGGTAAAACTCTTCAACAATACCTTCAAGGTTGACAAGACCTTGAGGTATGGAGATGTAACCAGAGAAATGACCAGAGGTCACATTTGAGGAAATCTGGAATACTTCATGAGGAGGGCTAAAACCCTCATCAAGTTGAAGGGAGTTTGCATGGAGGTAACAGAGTGGTCCAGGAGGTAGAGAGGTCAAAAGAGTGACAGAAAGGTGAGCACACTGCTATGACGAAGATAGGAGGGTGGTGATCATCTCTGGAAAATGTCCTTTTGAACTTTGTAACAGAATGACTGGATGTCAGGAGTCACTAGCAGGTGTCGGCAGGATTGCAATTGAACGACCGGAAAGGTCGGAAGATGCAGGGGGTGTCAGCCAATAGCAGAGACAGTCAATATGAAGCCTGTGATAGACCTCATTGACCTGGCTCATGACTGACAACAGGTCGCAGACCTGGAGAAGTGCTGGATAGGCCAGGAGGTTTTGGAGGTGGAACTATAGCACCGGAGGTTGGAGGTAGTGAACGCAGTAGGTGATGGATCTGGAATAACGAGCTCTGTAGCATAGAGAGCCCATGTTGAAAACAGGGACAGTGAACTGATTCCTATCAGATGTTGCAAATGCTATAATCATTGGAGAATGGGCCAAATGATTGTTTTGATGGATTGGTGCAAGGATCATCCGATGAATGTCAGAGATTGAGTTCCAGAGCAGAAAGACAGTGGGAGTGGGAATGGATGCTGGAAATATCGATGGGGTTATATGATGTTGATAGTGACCAATGGAGGTAAACGGTGTGCTGGCAAACTAGAAGGATCTAGTAAGAGAACCTCTCAGGTTTCTGAGTCCCAGGGTAACTGTGATCACTGGCACAAAGACCAAGAGGTGACAATGGCATTGTGATCTTCCGATGGAGGTCGGAGATCGAGTTCTGCTGTTCCGGAGGTAAGATGGCATGCGAGGTCAGATCCAAGAATTGAAGAGTCCAAGAGCGCTCATAGCTAATGCTTTGTGCAGATATGATATGAATGATCTTCCATCCAAAGTAGATAGCACAGAAGCAAAAGTGCCAGTACAGTGTGGATAGCATAGGGCATCTTTCTAGTCTAGTCAGGGCCAGAAGTGTTGCTGAAATCATTGGAGTGGGTTGGAAACTCGGAGAAGGAGTGGCTGCATCATCAAGATGCTAGGGGTGCATGCTGGAGGATCAAGAGGTAATGATTGGATGCTCAGGATTGAGCATGTGTGAAGCAGTGATCATCATATGAAACATGATGATGGCCTGAGGACTTGTGAAGTATGGAGCAGTTGGAGATTGAGCAGAGGTGGAGAGTTAGTCTGGAGGACATGAGTGTCCTTGAGTAGGATGTGGATGCAGAAGCATCAGGGTTGGAGGCTTGGGAACAATCTAGGACTGGATGACTGCATGTGAGAACTAAAAAACAAGAACTGTGGGTGAAAGCAGATAAGTGTCTGGATTCACACAAGTGTGAGTTTGAATATACTGTTAGAACCATGATTACTTGGAGGTCCTATGCTCTGTTTTGGCATCAGAGTGCAAGTCCACTTAGGGGTTGACCAAGTCTGATAACAGGAACAAGGTCTGAGGGTGAATGATGATGTTTGGGAGTGAAGGATGAAGTCTGGAGGCAGATAGTGATGTCCAGAGATGGAAGAGGATGTCCAGAGATGGACGAGGATATTTGGAGGTGGACAACAAAGTTTAGTGGAGAACAAGGTAGAGGACGAGGATGGATGGAAATGTCTAAGGACGAACGTCCTATGGACATAAGCAGAGGTCACAGTGGACTTGACCGGAGGGGTTAGGGACTGTGGCTTCAGCAACTCAGGTCGGAGCACTGCACCCTTGTGTGAACTGTGTCCTTGTATTTGACAAGGGACAGAGTTAACAATGGGGAGGGGGTCAAAGGTAATGACGGAGGAGATGGGAGTCAACCCATTTAAGGAGGTCAGAGGTTTGTGGGGTATTCAAGTCGATATTCGAACTAGAGTACAACACTATACTCTATGAGTTTATATATGGAGGTGACAAATCCGAGTGACTAAGTTAATGGAGGATGGGGTAAGTATGCTGGAGCTGAGACGGAGGTACAAATGGTCCAGAGCTGTAACAGATGCATGAATGTCCGGAGCTGTGACGAATGTATGAGTGCCTGGAGCTGTGCTTCTAAGTGAGACACAGGTTAACTGATTAGCAATGAGGTTGTCACAGAGAATGAGTAAATGGGAGTCATAAAGTGGGAGTCATAATCAGGGAAGACAGAAAGAGTGGATTGAAGCCCTGAGGTGCAGATGAGTGGAATGTCAGGAGTCAACATAGTGGTTGGCAGAGTGGACAGGAGTGACCCAGAAAAGGGTCAGAAGTGTCGGAGGTGGAGTATGAGGTTGAACCCAAAACATGGGATATGACAGAGCCAAAGGTAGTGACTGAGGAGTTGGGAGTCAACCCATTAAGGAGGTCAGAGGTTTGTGGGGTATTCAAGTCAATATTCAAACTAGGGTATGATACTATACTCTAAGAGTTTATATACAGAGGTGACAGGTCTGAGTGACTAAGTTAATGGGGGATGGAGATAGATAAGCTGGAGCTGTGACAGAGGTACAAGAGGTTCAGAGCTGTGATGGATGCATGAATGTCTGTAGCTGTGACAGATGTACAAATGCCCAGAGCTGTGCTCCTAAGCGAGACACAGGTTAACTTGATTAGCAATGATGGTGTCATAGAGAATGAGTAAGAGGGAGTCATAAAGAGGAAGTCATATTCAGGGAAGATGGAAAGGGTGTCCTTGTCCCCTATTTGTTCACTACTGAACTTTGTCATCCACCACTGGCCATTTTTGTCCACCTCTAAATATCTTTGTCCCTCTCTGGACATCACTATCTGCTTTTAGACTTTGTCACCCACCTCTGGACTTTGTTGTTCACCTTCAGACCTTGTTCCTTATTACTGGACTTGGTCAACCCCTAAGTGGACTTGCACTCTGGTGCCAATACAGAGCATAGGACCTCTGTAGTAATCATGGTTCTAACACACCCACCCATCACCATTCATTGATTCTCTGCTGCCAACTTCTCCTACACTGACGAGGAAGCTTCCTGCTCTCCTTCCAGTATCTCTACACCTCATAGTGGATCTCCTTCTTCATCATCCTTGAATGAGGAATATCATCTGACAGAAGAACTGAGAACTGATTGCTCACAACATCTTGCAGCTTTACCAAGCTCCTCCCAACCTTCTGGCAGATCCTTCCCAGAATTACTAGCTGTTGCCAGTATATCTTCCTCTGTCACTCCCTGTGCTCACACTCCCTGAGGAGAGATTGCTGCATCTATTTGTGAGTACCACCCTCTACCTTCTGCACAGGCACCCCCACTTGATGACAATTACCTTCACTTTGACAAATCCATCCAAGTAGACCCACCTCTCTCCCCATCTGCTCCCACCATCATGTCTACTTCTGACAAACAGTCTGAGCTTAAAGCTGGACTCCCCAATGACTTCTCTGGGAAAGCTGAGGATGCCAATCGCTGGCTCCTAGCTATGAAGGCCTATTTCACCATGAATATGGCCCACTACTCCAATGATGCTGCCACCATTACCTTCCTCAACAAAATGAGCAAGGGGCAGGGTGTAGCCTTCTCTGAGGGATGGCTAATGAGGCTGGCCAATCCAAGTATTGAGTCAGTGCACAAGATGCTGGAAAAGTTGCTGGAGGACTTTAAGCATGTCTTTGTGCTGAAGGACACCACTGCAAGAGCCCAGATGGCCTTGCACAACATTCACATGGAGGGAAAGCCCTTCCAAGGTGACTTCCATACATTCTGCTCAGCTTTTGAGCTTGAAGTGGGACAAAGTGGTGTCTCAGACCAGGATATCCTCAAGGACCTGGCCAAATGTGCAGTGATGGAGTTGCTAGCATGGAGCATGACAGCTGTTATGACAGCCATGGGTAGTGACTGGCATAGACTCAAGGGATGTAGCTCTAAGGGTCAGAGGTTTGAAGGTTCAAGGAGCCAGTCCAACAACCATGGACTTTTAGTAGTTCAAAGGTTTCAAGGGAACATCCACTCAATGAGAGCAATGAGGGAGCAAGCAAGAGAGCTACTATTGGAGAGCCAAGTGAGATACAAGGAAGATATCAAGTAGGTCTAGCTTAAGGGTCAAGGGCGCCAGGGTGGCGACTTAAGTACTACTGGAGGGAGTTAAGGGCAGGCATGGAATAAGTGGTTGAATAAGTGAAATGGAACCTGATAGAATGTGAAGGAAGGGAACAATGACAAAGCAAGTGGAGCATGACAGAATGTGGGTGAGTCATTGTAAAGAAGTGAGATAAGTCCAGATGGGGCTTAGCTAAGTCAAAGGAGAAAAGAAAAGATAAAAGAAAAGATAAGGGTAAATCGTAACATTACCCCCCTGTTATGGCAAAGCTACCAGCTTCCCACTCAAAAGTAAAAGTCCTGGCCAACTGGCTCACTGGTCATGTTGCTCATGACCTTGTTGTTGAAGCCATCATAATTGTTGTCACTGAAGGAAGGAGATGGAGTGTAGGTGAGGGAGGACTCAGTGGACAATGATGGGGGAGGTGAAATGGGCCATGGTATGTAGCATGGGGGTGAGAGGGTCCCGGAGAGGGTGGACCATCCAGGGTCTGTGAATGTGGATGTGATGTTGGCAATATCAGGGTCAGTTGCTGCAGCAAGTGGGGGTGCAGGGTTGGAGGCCATGGTTGACCCAAGGGAGGTGCTGCTAGATATAGTGGAGGTGGGCACACTGGAGGCTGTTGGTGGAGAATGAGGGTGACGAGGGCATTGCCATTGGTTATGCCCAGGGGTGAACCTGTGACAGTAAGGGCATTCATAGAGATGGCAGTCCCTTTTGATGTGACTGAGGCAGTGACAGAGATAGCAAGCTCTGCCATAATGGGGGTGGCTGGAGTCGAGTATGGCATCGAGCTGGAGGTGTATACTGTCTGCAATGGCCTGTGTGCATTGTCTGGTGTCAGAGATGGGACAGGAACTAAGGATAACAGGGTGGATGGAGCCACTGGAGGACAATGAGGAGGACTGCTGGGAGAGCAGTCTAGGAGGGGAAGGGACTGAGGTGCCAGGGTGCCAGGGATGAGGTGGAGCTGGGGTAGGTACACAAGTGGCAAGAGTGGGGGTGTTCAGGCTGTTACAGAGAGTGTTATGGATTTCTATGGACAAATTGAGCATACTGAGCTGTATGAGTATGGTCAAGAGATACTGGACTGTACGTTCCGCATTGATGCAGGAGAGATGGGCAGTGGCTGTGAGGTGGGAGTTCTTAGGGGACTCATTGGGGGTGATGGAGTATTTCACATATTGGTGGAGGGAGATAGTGGAGTTTAAAGCACAATACAGGAGGTTGAGGGGGGAGTTTACTTCTATTTGGTTTTTGATGGATAGCAACAGGCCATGGTTGGTGAGGAGGAGCTTGAGGTTGTCTGGGTTGGGGATGAGTCTGTGAGTAGCAGTGGGGGAAACAGAGATGGAAGAGAGGTGGGCACAAGTGGTGTTGATGTGGAAGGGTAAGTCATTTCAAGAGTTTGGGGGAAAATGCCTTGGAGTGAGATCATTTATAAGCATGGAGGAGGGTCTTGGCATGTCCTAAATTGAACTCAGAAACCCAGGAGTCTTCTTCAGCTGTGTACCTCTTCCATCAGATCAAGAAGGAGCAGTGAGAGGGGGGCCCATGGTAGCATAGGAGCTTATCAATTTTGAATTCTTCTTCTCTATTGATAAGGTCAGGTGGTGGTTTTGGATGATTTGGGCCATGGACAGGGTTTTCATGATAGGATGATAAGAGGGAAGTATGGAACATAGGGTGGATTTTCCATGTCTGTGGGAGTTGGAGTCTATATGATAAGGGGATAAGATGTTGGTGATGGTGAAAGGTCCTTCTCATTTGGGGGCAAATTTCGGAGATGAAAGGTCGCATTTCAGATTGCAGGCTTCTAGCCAAACCTTACTTCCTTTCAGAAATGGTTTGAACTTGGAGTGGAGGCGGGAGGCCATTACTTAGCAAGCAAGTTCATGGGCCATGAGAGCTTCATCTTGGATGGCTGTTAGAACCATGACTACATGGAGGTCCTATGCTCTGTTTTGGCATCAGAGTGCAAGTCCACTTAGGGATTGACCAAGTCCGGTAATAGAGGATGAGGTCTGAAGGTGAATGACAAAGTCCGGCAGTGGATGATGAAGTCCAGAAGTGGACAGTGATGTCTGGAGATGGATGAGAATATCCAGAGGTGGGCAAAGATGTCTAGTGGTGGTCGATGAAGTTTAGTAGTGGACAAGAAGTGGACGAGGACAGATGGAGATGTCTGAGGATGAATGTCCTGTGGACATGAGCAGAGGTCACAGTGGACTTGACCAGAGGGGTTAGGGACTGCAGCTTCAGTGACTCAGGTTGGAGTGCTGCACCCTTGTGTGAACTGTGTCCTTGTATTTGACAAGGGACGGAGTTAACAATGGGGAGGGGGTCAAAGGTAATGACAGAGGAGTTGGGAGTCAACCCATTAAGGAGGTCAGAGGTTTGTGGGGTATTCAAGTCAATATTCAAACTAGAGTATGACACTATACTCTACGAGTTTATATATGGAGGTGACAGATCTGAGTGACTAAGTTAATGGGAGACAGGGGTAAGTATGCTGGAACTGAGATGGAGATACAAATGGTCCAGAGCTGTGACAGATGCACAAATGTCCAGAGCTGTGATGGATGTACAAATGCCCAGAGCTGGGCTTCTAAGCGAGACACACATTAACTAATTAGTGATGGTAGTGTCAGAGAAAATGAGTAAGAGAAGAGAAGAGTCATAGAGAGGGAGTCATAATCAGGGGAGACGGAAAGGGCAGATTGAAGCCTGGAGGTGCAGGAGTGTGCCAGAGGTGCAGATGAGCGGAATGTGTTAAAGATAGACATAGTAATTAGCAGAGTTAACAGGAGTGATCCAGAAAAGGATCAGAAGCATTGGAGGTGGAGTAAGAGGCTGGACTTGAAAACACAGGATATGACAGTATCCCCCCCCTTAGGCCTGAACCCTTGAAGGCCATAGGGTGACAGTGTGATGAGTGTGGAGGTTTGCTTTTGATCTGGATGGTGGACATACAGAGCTTGAAGCAACAGAGTCTGAATTCCTTAGCAATGTGGTATAAAATTGGACTTTGTGAAAATTCTCTCCTTAGCTTCTTCCTACAACATGTCTGACATCACCGACATCAAGAACTGGTCTAATGCATGTCTTGCAGAAGATGTGAATGACAATGATGTCCTCTGGGATGCCAAAGTGAAGGAATGACGATGATGAGCCATGGTGAGGAAGGAGGCAGAGGAGCAGTGGAAGGCAGAGGAGGCATGGAAGAAGGTGAAGGAAGAGAAAGCGTGACAGGTGGCCAAGGAGGAAAGACAACACAAAGTGGCTGAGGAGGAGAGATGACACAAGGGGGCAGAGGAGGCAGCCAAGAAATGGGTAGGTAACATCTGTGATTGTAACTGACTGGAGTTAACCATGGAACAGGCTATGGAGGTAGCAGCACAACAGCGCCTCAACAAAGGCAAGGGGCAGTTAGCACCAGATTGCATCCAGTGCATCAAGTATAACCTCGCATGTGAGCCATGAGATGAACCCAAGGCAACGTCATGCAAGAACTGTTTTAAAGTGAAGGCACATTGCGAGTGGCCAGGAGAAGAAGCTGATCCAGCACAGGAAACGAGGAGATGATGAAGTCGAGGAGATAGCACCACTGATGAAGAAACAGCAGTCAGAGGAGGTGGGACTGAGTTGGAGCAACGAGAGTATGGCGGAGCTGGCGGAGGTAGGGTGGAGCATTGCAACAGTGCTGACAGAGATGTGGAATGAGATGTGGACGATGAATCATCGCATCACCTGCCACAATCATCTGATGACAATGATGGCATATGCAAAGGAGGAGCAGGAATGGAATGTGCAGGGCGGATTGGAGGATGATGCCAGCATGTCAGATGATACCAATGAAGAGGAAGTAGCGATGGACAAGGTTGCAGAGGTGATGGAGGAAATGGAGGTGGTGGAGGAAGCAGCAAAGGAGACAGAAGACACAGAGGAGACAGAGAGTGGTGTGGAGGGTGAAGAGAAAGAGTAGAATTAGACATTTCATCCTTGTTAGTTCCTTCTGTTCAATCACATCATTGCCATTGTATAAATGAGTGGGACTTGTCACTTTGTGAGGTACAGACTTGACCAGAGTTCAAGAAGTCTGGAGTTCAGCATTGTCAAGTGCTGAGTGAGTTCCAAAGTGCAGAAGAACTCGGGAATGGTGTTGCATTGGATCTGTTACTGATGTAACAATCCATGTCAGGGATGTTGTCAGTGGTGACCCTAATAGCGAATGTGCAGAGTATGGGCAGAGGTAGGTCTAGAGATAGGAGCAGATGTGGATGTTAGGTGCATAGTCAGTGGACTATATAGTCAGAAGGTACAGTCATCCAACTAGGGCACTGCAGAGAGACAAAAAGGGTCATGACAAGCAACCTAAAAAGGAGGGTAGATGGGAGTCCTTAAAGCCATAGTGCAGAGTGACCAAAGCATGGTAGGAGAAGAACCATCAGGAAATGTTCATCCAGATGTGTTGGAGATTATGGAGATGCCAGAATGACATGAATACTTTGGGATAGACTTGGAGGGACGCAGCAAGCATTGTCCTGTGCAAGTGAGTCAAAAGCAGAAGTGAGGATGGCATGAGCAAGCTAGTCCTTATCCCTCTTTTAGGCTAGACATTCCAATGTCTAGAGGGTGAAAGGTTGCTGCTATGAGGCAAATCCAAGAATGAACAAATGGGAGGGAGGAGGAATTCCAGAGGTGTGGACAGAACTGCTGGAGATGTAGAATAACAAATTTCAGGTGGATGAGGATGTTGATGACAGCTGTAGGCCAAGAACATCCTAGATAGACCTAGAAATGTGCGGATAGGGATTTTTTGATCAGAGGAGTCATGGCAAAAACTTAAAAACAGGACTGAACAAGTCCTGAATGTCCAAAGTGCAAATGTGTGGAATCAAGCAAACAAACAGTGGATAGGGGTGGATAGTTGAGTTTCACGAGTTTAAGAACAATCTCATGATCGGGATGAATAAGGAGTGATATGGCATGATCCTATTGAGGACAGGATTGCCTGGTTTGTGGTGTCATTCGGTAATGCCATCTATCACTGAAAACTAAAAGTTGAAGACAGGTGAAGCCACTGGTGGAGTTGTGAATTCCAGAGCTCTTTGGAGTGACCTAAGCTGTGGAGCAACAGGAACAATAAGACCTAGCAATGGGTATGGTGCAGAGGCAAGGAGTTGTGGCAGAGATCACACACAATGAGGGGAGTGTGGAATGGTCTCAAGAGAGGTTGGATAGTCATAGAGGTGAGAGGATCGACATAGCTCTACAGGAGAGGGTGACCAAAGACAGAAAGAGTTCTGACACAAGTCCAGTGGAATGAGCTTGGAGAAGGTGCAATTGGATCAGAATGTGAGAGGAGAACACAGTAAATCAGGTGATGGGATCAACAGGCAGAACTGGTCCGGAGGCTGTGGAGTAGGGCCCTAGGGGTTGCTGGCAAGCATAAACAGATGATGGACAAAGTACTGCTCTTCTAGCATGCTCAACGGAGCATAGTGTAGGAGAGTCAGAGGTGTCCCAAAACAAAGGCACAGGGGCTTCCAACAGAGATGACGAAAAATTGTCAACAGAGGTGATTACTGGTTTGTGACAGAGATGATGATGGAGGTGAGGTGGAGATGAGCAGAAGTTGACAAGGATTGAAAGTGATTCAGAAACTAGGAATCAAGAGACTGCTGACCAAGCAATCTTTGAGGGGAAGGGGTGGAATCACTTGTGAGGGTGACTAGGAGGTAATGAGGAGCTAGAGGGGAGGGTGACCACTTGTATGTGACAGAAAGTGGTCAGAACATTGCTATGGATAAGCAAAAGTTCAGAGATCTGGCAGAAGGAAGCAGATAACTGGTGGAATGTGCAGCATCCTAGGGAAGGTTGGATGTCTGGAGGAAAGGAGTGGATAAGGCTAGGAAAAGTCCCAGAAGGGTTGGGTGAGTCTGCTAGATGATACGGATAGTGGATTGAGTGCAGAGGGTTTACTATTCCCCTCTTCTGGTCGATGTCCCAGCATCGACAGCCAAATAGCTAAAAAGGTAAAACTCTTCAACAATACCTCCAAGGTTGACAAGACCATGAGGCACAGAGATGTAACTGGAGAAGTGACCAGAGGTCACATTTGAGGAAATCCAGAATACTTTATGAGAAGGGCAAAAGCCCTTGTTGAGTTGAAGGGAGTTTGCATGGGGGGTAATAGAGTGGTCCAGGAGGTCGAGAGGTTGAAAGAGTGACAGAAATGGTGAGCACACTGCTATGACAAAGATAGGGAGGTGATGATCATCTCTGAAACATGTCCTTTTGGACTTTGTAACAGAATGACTGGATGTGTCCAGAGTCACTAGCAGATGTCGGCAGGATTGCAATTGAACAAGACAGGTCACAGACCTGGGGAGGTGCCAGATTGGCCAGGAGGTTTCAGAGGTGGAACTATAGCACTGGAGGTCAGAGGTGGCGAATGTGGTAGGTGATGGATGTAGGAATGATGAGCTCTATATGATAGAGAGAGCCCATTTATGACAACAGGAATAGTGAACTGGTTTCTATCATATGTCACAAACACTATAATCATGGGAGAATAGGTGAAATGATTGTTTTGACAGATTGGTGCAAGGATCATCTGATGAATGTCAGAGATCTAGTTCCTGTTATGACAATCACAGGTAGTGGCTGATGTAGACTTGAGGGACGTAGCTCCGGAGGTCAAAGGTTTGAGGGCTCAAGGGAGAGGTCCAATAACTGTGGACGTCTATGAGGTTTCAAGGTCATGAGAGATGTCCACTCAAAGAGAGTGATGAGGGAGTGAGCAAGAGAGCTACTATTGGGGAGCCAAGTAAGATACAAGGCAGGTATCAAGTAGGTCTAGCTTGGAGAGGTAAGGGTGCCAGAGCAGTGACTTAAGTACTACTGGGAAGTTAAGGGCAGGCATAGGAAGACTGGCTGAGTAAGTGAAAAGGAACTTGATGGAAGGTAATAGAAGGAGGTGATGACAAAGCAAGTGGAATGTAATGGAAGGTGATGGAATGGAGATGAGTCATTGCAGAAGAAAGGAGATAAGTCCAAGCATGGCTTAGTTACAGTGGCTCAAACAACTGTCCCAATGTTTGCATGTTTTCTCTTAAAGCTGATAACCCTCGACAATCCTAACCTGGACTGCCATTATGTTAGTGTATGAAATAAAGCACAGACTATTGGCCTT
>JBBPOF010000035.1:0-71610 GCA_038091315.1 Porphyrellus cyaneotinctus | reverse complement strand
CGAAGGCAAGGGTGAATAACGACCGCTGGACCGATATTCCGACATCGCTCGCATGGTCTATGCTCGAATGTGGAGATCGTCCTTCTTTGTGCTGATTCGTGCTATCATCCGTGATTGAGACTCGTACTTGATGTAGCCACTTTGGGTATTTTAATTAGGCTACCCTTTCGTCTGTGCAAGAGTAAGGTTATACACCAATCGTGTGTTACTCCGTGCACAATAAGGGCTGGGACGTTAAACTGCTGTGACTAGTACTGTCACGGTGGTGGCACTGTATCCACGTGAAGCTACCGCGCGGTGCTTCGGCCAACCCCGCATTGACCCACACCTCGTCCTTGACCATCTCCTTTCCTCCATTTAATCCACCACTCCGTCGTCCGTTTCGTCTGCCAGCTGGGGGGTCTGGCGTCCCCCTCTTCTCGCGCGTGCATAGTTTAGCTCTCACCAGCGCAGGAGCGAGGTCATGGCTGCAGCAACTCCACGACAAACGGGTATTATTGTAGGTGTACATCCAATCCCCACCTCGGCACGCTAATCGACCTCGTGTTTTCGACAGCCTGCCGCCTCTCGTAGCCCCCTTTCCTCGACGGACGACCCCACAGTTTCGTTACATCCCATGACAACCTCGACCCATACGACGGCTTCGCCCACCCCTTTGACGCCCCACAGAGGTCGCACGGTGGCTCGCTATCCAGACTCGCTCGGTAGGGTCCCGCTTCACCGTCGTGGCACCTCAAAGACATACGAACGTCTCGAAGATCTCCTCCGTGAAGCTGGCTATAAAGAGACGCGCGTATTCACGCCCGAAATGGACCGCAATACACGCACGGCCGCCGAAAAGGATGGAATTGCGGGGAATAGCATCCGGGGGAGCGTTGGGGTTGTCGTCGACTTCATTGCTGGGCTCATGAGTCGAGGTCCGAGCTTGTCCGGCGAGGCAGCGCCTCTGGAGGACGATTCTGCCCTACACCCGTGGTCACCTCCGCCCTCACCACTGGCGCATGCGATACACATCAAGAACAACAGGGCCAAACGTGTTCCGTCGGGGGCTTCTCTCTCCTGCAGTGGCTCTTCAGATAGCATTCGTCGCCGCACCCCTGCCGACACTTCGGAACGCACTCATACGTACCGCGCTGTACAACACCATCAGTCTTCTCAGGAACTGCCTCATCATCCACGTTCATATCTCAAGGCGCATCACCATCTTAATAACGATCACTATCCCCAACTTAATTACTCATCCAAATCAACATCCACTAAGCCAAATCCGCCCAATGCGCGCGCATATCTCCGACACATGGTATCAGCACCAAACATCCAACCACTCGCCAAGCGCCCGTCGCTGTCGGAGGCTTCCTTGAGGTCACACGCACTCGGTCGTATCACCACTCGTCCCACGTTCATCCTCAATGATGAAGAGAGCATCGCGGAATCTGACTACGAACCACTCCCCCGCATTTCTATAGGGGATAATGAACACCAGGTACTCCCACCACTCCCACGAAATTGGATCGAATCCGTCGCCAAAGCACTATTAAGTGGAGTCGGCGGCCTGGCTCCCGTTGCTTCGGACGTCGCATCAACAAGGACGGTAAAGACGGTACCAACACGCAAGAGCTCTGCGCTATCTGACAAGTCGAATCAAGGAGGAAGAGGAAGGACACTGCCGCGAGGGACGAAGCCACCGTTGCTTTGCGTACAGGTGCAGGAGGTGAAGGCTAGGAAAAGCGAGGGCCAGGTGGCCTGCGCGAGGGTCATGTGTAGTTCCACGCCCACGTCACGGGCAAGCTCACGGGTGCGGAACAGCGTCCACGAAGATCACGCGGGCACTAGGAATGGTGGGAATAGAAGAGAGGGGCATAAATCAATGTACAGCCGGAGAGGAAAGAACCGGGATGCGGACGTCGTGCCGTCCCTCGCTCGGACGAAGGTAGAAAACGACGAGTGGATGGCGCCACGTCAACGCTATGTGAGCGGTTGGGGAACGGGGGGTAGTGCACAGGCTTACCCAGACGATCCGTGGTCGGATGAGAGCGACCATAACGATGATGACGATGACGAAGAAGGGGAGCTCGGTTTAGATCGTTTGCTCGTTCCCGCTCGACGACAGCACTCTATCCAGAGTCTACGGAAACATCTTCAACGACCTCCCCCCCAGGTGTTGAACGGTCGTGCTGCGCCGAGTACTAGATCACCTGGGAGCGGTAGGGTGAGCCCATTCAGAGGAGCTCCAAATGGTTCACTCGAATGGGGCGACGTGGACGTGTCATGGAGCACGAGTCAAAGCCGAGAATGGCCAGCGCATCAGGGCGAAGAAGATGAAGACGGGTACAGCCATGTCTTCTCTCGTACTAAATGGAGACGCGGCCTTCCCAGTCTCGCGCAATGGACGACGTCTTTGTGAGTTCCAAGGTCCTGGAGGTCCACGCATTGATGGCGTCATTGATATTTTTCTGCAAATGGATGTACGTTCCATAACGTCCGATTGTCCCCTTCTTTTGCCATGGTACTCTTACTATTCTTTTTCTTTATTTCACTTTAACGATCGTATTTAATCATGATAGATATAATTTTGGGCTGCCTGTGGTATGCGTTCATGTCGAGTTTGATGTAGAATTGTGAATTAGAACAATACAAGTCGAACGACCTCGGCACCTAAACCAGTTCAACGAGGCAATGCCAATAAGGACTAGCTAGCATCGATACGAGTATCTCGAGTACGCAGCAAATCCAAGTTGTCATTTGCTCGCAAGTTGGACCGCGTGTGCACTGTGCACCAACCATACAGCCACACCACAACTCGATTGAGATCGTCCATAGATTTCAAATAGTGCAGAAGCGAAGTACTATGGATTGAACGTCTGTTCATAGTCCAGAGCGGAGAAGAGTGGTGTCCTGAAACCGAACTAAGTGCATGTATAAAAACGATTGAATGGAACAGGCGAACTCGGTATCTTCAAGTTCGTTGGTGCTGAGCTGTAACTAAACGAAATGGATATGCGGCATCTGCACGATGATATTCATTGCTCTGAACTCCTCGCTGACTTCCGATTCATCTTCCGAGAGCTTTTTACCTTCCGCATCAGGTATGAACACCATCTCTGACAAGGGAGGGACGCGGTCAACCCATCCTGGGGGGCTCTCGTACACCTTGGGACGCGCCCGGAGTGCGGCAAAATCAATGATGATAGCAGGCGCATCCCGTGGGAGTCCCCGCTCAATGCGACGATTGAACGACGCACACATGAGTCGGGTCAGCACGGCGAGCACCGCGTACCGCGTCGGATCGGGATCTGTAGGGTCGGGCAGGGCAGAAACAGACCAGTCTGGGTGAGAACAGCAGAAATACTCGAGTTCGTTGCGAAATGCGGTGGTCCAACCGAGGACGAAGGTTTCATAGATACGGTAGAAGGAGGCGGAGGGTGAATCGGGTTGTCGACTGCCTAAAAGACGGGCGACAAAGGACGGTTTGGAGGCGCGTGAGGTGCGCCAGTCGAATGGACGTTGAATTGGATAGCGTGCTCGGGCTTTAGTTGGATTTGCCAGGAGCTCTGACACGGAAGGAGGGAGTGGTTCCATTGAAAGTTGCCAAACATGCCCACTCTTGATTTCCTGCTACATCGTCGACCACCAACTGCCTGGAACGACTTCAAGTCCGACCCTCTGCTCTTTCTCGCTCAGCGAGTCTATGCTTGGAGTCAACCCGCTGTTTCGTATTCCTCGAGTCGGGGAATACAAGTTGTTTGCATATCCGATACACACAACTCACACCACTCTCAACCCGCACTCCCTGCCGGAGACATCCTCATCCATGCAGGGGACCTCACACAATCAGGCAGTCCCAGTGAACTACACGACGCGCTAGACTGGTTGAGCTCTCACCCACACCCTGTCAAAATCTTCGTGGCTGGTAACCACGACGCCTCGCTTGCCGACCCGGACACAAGGGCGCACATCCTTTCACTATACCCATCCCTCATCTACCTTGAGAACTCGTCCACAGAAGTGACCATCCGTGGTCGCGCATTGCGTATCTACGGGAGTCCATACACCCCCAAACACGGCTCATGGCAGTTTCAATATCCTCGCGTGTCACCACATGCTTATGGCCAGGATCACATTGGTCACCGAGCCATTGGGATATGGTCTTCTATCCCTCCTCTGACTGACATTCTTGTCACGCATGGTCCTCCGTTCTCTCATCTCGATCTCAATCGAACGGGGTGCTACGCACTTTTGACGGCGATATGGCGCATTCGACCAAGGCTACATGTATTCGGGCACATACATGCCGCGAGAGGTATCAAATCTCTTGCTTGGAACGAGGCTCAGGCACTGTACGAAGACGTATGTGCTGGTAAAACAGGGTGGGGTGGCTTAGTGAGGTTAGTTTGGTGGGTCGCTTTTGAGAAGCTGAGAGAGCGACTCTGGGAGAGAGACGGGGATAGAGGGAAAACCATTCTGGTGAATGCCGCTGCGGTTGGGGGTCTGCGCGATGATGAAAGGAAAGGCGCAATCGTGCCGGAGATATAATCTCAGGTCAGGCCATCGCCTTGCCGCTTGCTGTAAACCTTCATGATGAAACAGTATTACATATTCAGTTTGAACGTCGACAGGTTCCGAGATGCGGGTCTTACTGTGATCACTTGACTGCTAGGCCGATTAATGAACCCTTGTAATACTTACTAGGTAGAGTTGTCTCACCTTCGTTCGTAGCATGGGAAGAACTAATATTCGACCATTCAGCAGCGTCTGGGGCAAGACCGCTGAACATCGGGAAGGAGCGGGTCAGGCTCCACAAGGCGCTTGCAACGGAAATTAAGGTGAGTTTCATCGACGGAGCACCCCGGTGTCAACTCAGGTCGCTATTGACTGTAATGCAAACGTACAGGAGTAAAGCATTAGCTCTGTCACGCTGTGAGCCTGTCTAAGCTATCTATGTCCTTGCTCGCAAGACGTTCATGATCCACTATACACAGATTTATATAATCATCCCGGATTCTGGATTACTGCTGAGCATCGTCACATGCAATGCCCGGTTATTTCCTGTTACGGCTAGATCTACTGAGATGGACCGCTGAGCCTCATAAATGCCGGACGATGCGAGCAATTCCCCTCTCCTACTAACCCGCCAGCCTCTGACCTATCCTTTACCATCATGGGCATCAAATCCTCCCGCCCCGTGGACGACTTTGCCGAACTCGTCCACAGGGGTAGAACGGCTCCCGGGCAGCCCGAACAGACATACTCCAAGGCCAAGATCGAAGAAGGCCTCAAAGTTGTCGCTAAATACTTGGCTTTCAAGGGCCTTGATGTCGCCATCGTCGCCGTCGGGGGCGCCGTCAACACCGTGTTGCTGAAATCGCGCGCCGCCACAGGCGACGTCGATTTCTTTTATCGCACCAAGGACACAGCCAAGGACAGCAACATCGTACACGAAATCCTCGAAGGTGGGAAGATGGCTGAGAAGACGCTCAAGCTGGGCAGCCAATGGTTGAACAACCACACCGTCGTCTTTATAGAGGTGCCATCTTTCTTCTTCGTGATACGAGGTCCTCACTTGAATTTGTACGTGTTACAGGAAGAGACGATCAACGATTTATATGATCAAGCCATCAGGCAAAACGAAAAAGTGTTCTCTGCCAAGGGGTTGACGGTTTACGCCGCACCTTGGAACTACGCCGTGATGACCAAACTGGACCGTGCCTCAAAACCTGGTGCTAAGTCATATGACATGACTGATGCTGTGGATTACTTGGCACGTTTAATCAGGTCGAGGGGCGGACAGGCTGTGAAGAAGTCGGAGCTGAAAGCTTGGGCAGCAAGATACAAGCTTACCCTGCCAACGGATGTACTGATCAAGGATTTGGCCGACAGGTATAAGACGAAGTATAAGAAAGATGGTATAGTCTCCTGAGCGTCAGAACAAGTTTTGGATCAATGTACAACTAGTGCTTGTTGACCGTTCGCGTCATGATGCAACGTACTCACTTTGGAGTTTCGAACTTTGGTGTCGAGCTCGAACTTTCTACTGTGTTTCTGGCCCGATGGTAACGTTAAGGCTAGCATCCTGTACATAACTCATTGCACGGATTCAATGCTTTCAACCAACATGTTTCCTCATAATGTTAGATCGTATAACTTGTTTAGATATATCACGAGCATGATGCAATGTCTCGCGCACATTCCGCGGTCCAATCACTAGGCGTGAGCTCTTTCACTCTCCGCTGAAACACATTGAGAGTACAGAACTCTGGAGATCCAGGAAGGTGATTCCCTTCTTTTGCGCACATGGGTAGGATCAAATTCTTGTTCTTGTATCGCACCCGAACATCTAGATGGCGCAACATGAGCGTCAGCGGGAAAAGACACTGAAAGAGCCCAGAGGACAACATACAATGTTCCTCTTTCGAGTGAATACTCCATAGCTCACTCAACAAGGTTTGCAACCTCGATGCTTGTCCCGAATGAGCTTTCTTGAACAGTTCAAAAGTCACAGACGACGTGAACGGTGGCCACCTTGCAAAACATGTTCAGCGTTATCACGACAAATAGGAGAAAGAACGCCATACTTTTTATCAAAAACATCGAACGTACTGCATAGTCCAGCCAACGTCGAGTCATGGGTGTTATAAATGAGGATTTTCAATGGGTCCTGGTCACCTTTCTCGACCTTGGTTTGCATCTTAGTCGACATATCGGCAAGGAGTCGACCCATGCCCAAACGGCGACCCTGTTCAGTCTTAACTGTTCAGTGGAGGCAAACATTCGTGAGATTTATGCGTATCAAGATGAGTGCCTCATCCTACAAACTGCTTCGACACTACGAGTTAGTGACTTATGAGCATGATCAAACTTGAAGACATGCCTGTAAACCACTCATCTATGGCTGCGGATTCCTGAGAGTCAACCATAATCAGACTTCAGTTAAACTCGAAATTTGGGGACATACGATCAAGTCAATCACTTCGGGATCTGAGAACTCGTCAGGAACCTTGATTCCGTGAGCTGCGGCCGAACGAACCTAGAAATGCAAGCTCTCATTGAACGACTCGTGAGTGAGTGACTTTGCTTACAGTATCCAAAATTCCCGACGCCCGGGGTGACCCGTCTACGCGGATCGGTTTGCCATTAATATATTTTGACAACCTGTCGTTCAGAATCTGCAACCGAGAGTTCCACCTAGCGGCGGCAGCTACAAACACAGGACGTCAGTACAGTCGTCGTTTAAAATAAATAACAAATGTACCTTCGGCGAAGCGCAGCTCTAACAAACCAAGCTGCGGGCAAGATAGGATGTTACTAACGATGTTCTCGTCTACCTTATTCCTGTAGAAGCATGTTAATATTTCTGTCCTATCTCTTCCCGCAACATACCTAACCAAGATCGAGGGTATAACACTGTTCGCACAGCATGTTTGGGGGTATAATCCATGAACAATATGTTCAAGGGACTCGATTGTCCGTGGAACGTTTGTCGAGCTAGACAGTCTCGTCAGGAGGCGAATAAATCCGATAATAGGCTAACTCGCCGAAAATAAACCTGATATTCGTTCTGGAGCGTCCCCGGGAGAAACCGGAGCCTACAAAGGTCAACTAACTCCGTGTGACAGACGGACGAAACGGTTTCTACTCACTTGTCGACGTAAAGCTTTCGCAAAGCGACACCAAAGTTGTACGTGGACTGAAGACAATTGAGCACAGTTCCAATGCACCCATGAGTTTGATAACGATACCTCCCTCCCGACATCCGTCAGGTCACCCAAAAGACTGTACGAATGACATCAGAACCACGGCCTTTTATCGTGATGGCATCGAACGTTTGCGCACCACAAATCCGCGACGGTTCTCCCGTCCCGCGTCTCTGTTCCTCTTTTGAACCAGACCCCATCGGAACTTGGTTCGCTGAGCGTTGATATTGTAGAGTTCACTGCTGCTCGGAAACGTCTCGTCGCGGAACACATCTGCCAGTGTTCGGGAATGGATGCAGGAGGATCCGCCATACGTGTCCTCACTGGGGTTCGCTCGCCTGAGAAAGCACGAGTTCAGGTGAATGCAAGGAATGAGCAAAATGGAACCGTGACGCACCATGCCTGACATAGACGTGGACCTGCTCAAGGTCAAGTTCCGAGGGAATTTGTGGGTATCCTTCAACATCTAATGGCTCTCCTACCAACTTGCATGTAGCGTATGACGCGTGATTGACCTGGCCCAAACCATAGAAGCTGTACTCACCAAACTGCTCCCTTTACCCATAGTGTGGTATGTCACAAAGAGCAGTCAGCGACTTGGAAATGGCTAGCAGCGTTTCAAGTCTTCTGTCAAGGACTGCAGGATCGTTCGTGCAGCGGCTAACAAACGATTTGTTCGCACCGTCGTCCTGGGAACTGTCCTGGCGTCTAAGTCTCTTTCGCTTCTGGGATGAAAGTACAACGCTACTTCATTTACTTGTTCCAATCATCCTACATAACGTCCATTCCTTCGCCAAAGAAGTGTCACACAAGGTATAAGGATACAACGGGAATCGTGCCCTACCCTGGCGCTGCCTAGGGTTTGATCGCAATCTTCAACGCTCCTCGACTGTTCATCTTGTTAAGTGCATCCTGGTATTCCTCCAACTTGTAAACATCCGTAACCATTCCCTTTGTGTTGATTTTTCCGCTGTCAAGGTAGGCAACTGCCCGAGGGAAGCAAAATGTTTGCGAGAAAGATCCGATAATCTACGGCGGGAATGGTGAGCAGGAACGTTCCTATCGCCAAGGACCAATTCACCTTAATCTCATCACCGAAAATCTTGGACGGCGGCCAGTGTACAAGGGCTTTGTTCTCGTAGACGCCGTATATCATCAGTGTTCCTCCCCTACGCACATAGTTGATGGCTTCATTCGCAAGCTTCTCTACTCCTGTAGCCTCCACAACGATGTCGAATCCGTACGGATTGTCAGCTTTGAGCTTCGCCCACTGCGGCTCAGGGTTCTGGCGATCGAGTTCAATGTACTCGTCAGCAGCCTCAAGCTGTTTGGCAATGTCCATCTTGACACCCTTATTGGCCGCGATAACAACTCTAGAGGCGCCGTTGAGTTTCAGGAGCTGGGCCAAGATAAGGCCCGTAGGACCGGCGCCAAAAAGAATAACCTCAACGCCCACTGGCGGGTTGAGCTTATCGAGACCATGGATAGCACAAGCGGCAGGCTCCAAAAGTGTTGCCTCTTCGTCTGTGAGGTTCTTTATCTTGTAGAGTTTCTTTTGCTGACTAAACCATGAATTGGTTTCTCATCATCAACTACGTGGTACAAGATAAACTTACTATACAATGTATTCAGCAAATCCACCATCCAATGTGACACCCCGCGCGTTGAAGTTCTCACACAAGAGGGATTGCCCGCGGCGGCAATAGAAGCAAGTCTCACACTAGGTCCAACCAAACAAGTTAGCACCTTCGTTTTCATTTCTTGAGCGTGAAAGGCGCTCACAGTGATGCCTACGTCGGCCACGCATCGGTCTCCAATCTCGAAGTCCTTGACATTTTTGCCCATTTCCACGACCGTGCCGATGGCTTCATGGCCAGGGATTAGCTATTACAGTGAGAGATAAGGGATCTGATTAACGCGACTGATCCGTAAAGGGAGCTTTACCGGGAACTTGGAGATGAACTCGCCGTCGTGGATGTGCGCGTCAGTGCCGCATACACCTATAAAATAACACCACGAGTTGATCGGTCAGTGTTGTATAACACTCCTGGCAGTGGTTCACGACTGACCGCAGCACGTTACTGCAGACCACAGTTAGCATACCAATTCCACCGAGCGAGTGAACGAGATCACCTTTAAGAAGGACGTCGTCATCGCCGACCTGGGGTATCTGTACTTGCCTAATCTCGAAGTTTTGTGGCTAGATAACGGTTGCAGGTTAGTGGTGCAGAGCATCGAATGCTCAATGAGGTGACCTTGGTGTACCACAATGCTCTCATAGTACCGTCAGGCATGATAGGGAAGATGTGGGAGGAGGAAGGGTGGTGAAAATCAAGAAGGGGAGAAAGGACAAGCCCACCTTCGCGACCGCCCTCCGTTTTATATTGGAATTTCCAAGGAATTTCTTTCAAAAAAATCTACCAATTTTATCTGTTTTGGAATGTCACTCGAATAAGGTACATGACGTCACTAGTAGAAAGCACCCCGAAAATCCTTTTCAGGCAGGGGGCATATTTCATTCCTGAGCAAGAAGAGTGAGTCGCGTCGCACTTGCCTCCAGAGAGTACCACAGCCTCAAAAGTAGGTACACAAGTGCTTGACTTGACGGATTTTTTCAAGGGTGGCCATGCATCAATTTTCACTGGCACCCGGGCAGTTTTTCATCCATGAGGGTGGATATCGCCCTCAGCCGGGGGCCTAAGCTATCTGATCCCACTCCACTCATGTTCGCACACATATAGATCGCCGGGATAGCAGAATACCCATTTGACCTAGCAAAGGTCCGCTTATGGTCATAGGTCCTTGATAACACTGCCCGCCTTGGCGTCCCGTTCGATTGTCTCGTCCAGACGTGGCGGGGTGAGGGCATTCGGGGACTCTATCGCATAAGTCCTGTGATCTGACGACGCCACCTTGTCATCCCCGTATCCACAATCGGTTCTTCGCACCCTTGTGGAGTCTGCCAGGTTCCATACTCGGTGCCATGGCAGAAATTGCTGCGCCATTCATAGCCTACAGTCAACTTATCTACTGGATGGCCTTGCAGCCGCTGGCACTGGTTCGCTCACTAGCTTTATCCTGTCAGTGGGTCATTCGTTCGCCACCGGACCTTCAGATGACATTTGACAGGCGCGTACAGTATCTTCAAGACCCCAATAGAACTAGTCATGCCCAAACGCTTGCAGTCCCCCGGGAATCCTAGACTTCAAAGCGATACCCCCATCATTAGTTCTTGCCACCACGACCATCAATGATATCATCGCTCCACAGAAACTCGCACCCATTTTATGGAAATTACCGGGTCATAGCAGTAATCACAGGTACTTATCGTGTGCAATTCAGGTTCGAGAGGCCTTTGGGCCGGCCACGTCGGGACCATGATTAGTGAAACCTGCAAGACGACCGCATGGTTCTCCTCGAAAGAGCCCCGCGTCGCTGCTTCTCGCTAGGCGCGCCCAGTACCAACCATCTCTATCTAGGGATTTTGCGCCCAATAACCAAACCATTAACTACCATACTGGGAATCCCCCATTATCTGGTGGAGTGTGTGCTCGCGCTTAAGTTACCCTGTTGATATAGTCGAGTCTGCGATTCAGACCGCAGGTGAACTGTGCCTCCAGATAGGGTTTCCCATTTGACACATTTGACAGATCTAATAAACAAGCTAGGGGAATTCTGGAAAACGGCGAGGGTAATGTACAAGACTAAAGGGTGAGGTCTATTTGCGGACTGTGGGATGAGCGTTACCAAAGCAATTCCTTGGGATGGGCTTACTCGAAGACGCGGGTGAGCGAAGCAGTGCAGGGATCGGGATTTTCAGAGACCATATGGACGATGTTATATACCCTACGATACTGTACAGACCTGTCAATAGACCATATTTGCATTCTGCACATAGATAAATAGATGCGTCACCGATCATTTCGCCAACCAGTCTGTCACAAAGAGCCCCGCTTCCTGGATCATTGCATGGGTACAATCGTGCCCAGCGTCTTCCTCAAGCACCACCCTCTTCACACCGTTACCGACTTCCAAACCCTCCACAAACTCTTTGCTTGTACTCCAAGGCACAAGTTTGTCCTTGGCGCCTGATAACACAAGTATCCTCTTCCCTAAGAATGGGTTTGCAACGTCATTCTCTCGGAACGGAAAGCTGGGGGGATCATGTGTATCTACGTAGGCTTTCAGGTGCTGGGGATAGTACGGAGCTTCAAAAGAGATCCCGGCATGTTGAGCACGTTGGGACATGAGTTTGGTATAATCTGGGCATCCAATGATAGGAATGGCGAGCTGGATCCGCGGCTCTAGTCAGAGACGGGGTGTCAGCGTAAGGGAGCAGCTTAATTGGAGGATGGGGTTCAGCAGACGTACCACGGGTAAGTGCGATCCAAGTTGAGTGGCCTCCGAGACTGATACCTGCCACTCCCCACTCGACGATGTTCCGCTCAACTTGAGGGTATATATATGCAGGGATATGGTCGATCAGGAACGACAAGTCATGCGCTGTGCCAGCTGACCAATTCCAAGTGAGCACAACTCGGGGCAAATTCGGATCCGTCGATCAAGGTGCACATACTCTGTATGGTGTACATGTCCACGCTAAAAACGGATCATGCCTGTCAGTAGGAACACTAGTACTCGGTTCACGCAACATCACTGACGCATGGTGAGGGTTATTTTTAGCGGGGTCCTTGTGCCATCCTTGGTTGCGCAAGGGGTCTACGAGACGTGTTCCGTGGTTACGATGATCCTGATTTCCTACACGTCAGTGACCTCCAGCCAAGCAGCTTCATTTTAGGGTACACTTGCATACGCGATGATGATCAGGTCCCTTTTTCTGTTGGTGCCTGGCGCATAGGTGAATTCGAGGATCGCTTTCGCAGTGAGTACGACACTTTCTGTGGACAACGTACGACCGTGCAGCAGGAATAGGGCGTGCACGGGTAAGCTGGAGTCATCGCCGTCACGGTGGCTGTGGACGTCAACGAGTATGCCGCCAACGAATAATTTGGTGGTGATGACGAACTCGGACATGGTGGCAGTAGGACAATAAGTGTCGCCAGTAGCTGACGAGGCACGGCGCATGTGAAACCCGTTTAAACCCCTTGAAGTAAAGTCTCAACACGGCTGGCAGTTGGGCCCACATTGAATTATCAGCCAACACGTGGATCTGGGTACAAAAGGTTGAAAGTTCGTCCCTCTACTTATAAGTATGTTACTCACCGGTGCACCAATGTGCCCGTGTTTCAAAATCCTTCTTGTTTGGCCCTGGACCACACGCGGATTTATCCAGGACAGCGGACGAATGGCGTTTGAAGGGGGTGTCCAGCTACAATGCCGGGTCTGTTCTGACTCTCAGGCTAGTCATTTTCGTTCTGTTCTGAGCAATTGATTATTGAAGGTACTGGACGGTGTCGACCTTTAGGTTGCCACAATAAGTTGGATCCATGTTTTCCTGGAGGCAGTCATGGTGGAGACCGGTTTGAGACTCAACGATGCCAGCGAGGGCTTGCCATTGCCAAGGGTCCGACCAACCACTGGCTGCCAGCGGACGTTCAACATTCGATCTTTGTTGGTCTAGGGTTCTTGGTTCAGGCATTGCAACGTTGCATGATATGCGACCATTCAGTTGGTTTTGCACCAGGCCTCATGCCGTCCTGCTAAGGGCTACCCGAGATACAAATCAGAATCTGATGGCAGACAGGAGTACTTGACATCAATGTGGGTCCAAGAAGCCGCCTTGCTGTGTACTACCCACGAAGTCACGTCTTCGCCACGGCCATGACAACAAAGCTGAGCAGCGCTTCTCACGTCTGCTGCTCGGCGCTCAAAGTCAGCAGCACTGGCGTCCCCCGTAAAACATATTCACAATCATCGAGTGCCACAGTCTTCTTAAAATGGAAGATCCGAAGCTACTAGCCTACACCGCGGGTTTACAGCGAAACTAAAACCTACTCTTCGGTATTGGATGCTTCTATCAACCAACGAGGCCATCCTTCTCTGACCAGGGGCGTTCGTGAGTGTCTGGACATGCTCCTTTCTGTAGATATATATGCTTAGATCCCATGGCATGCCTCACCATTTCAATGATGGGGATCTGCGCTCACAAAGCAGGAGTGCCTCGTGTCATCACCCAGTGGATGTTATCGTGTCTGGGCAAGCACTGCTTCGACCCTGGCCTATCCTACTTCGATACGTGAGTGGCTTCATTAGGAGATTCTGCTTCATTTCGGGGTCCTAGGAATCTCACAGGATGTACACTATGACAGTGTGTTTACACCCCTCGTGTTTAAGCTGTAGCGCGGTCGTAGCAGGGATCCTTTTTGTGTCACGTTCACAGCATCTTCGGATGTATAAAGCTTGCACCCTTGCCTTTCTTCCACCATCCAGTCTTACCCTTCTTGATGCCCATGCACTTGAACAGAATCGGGCTTGGGAGGCGGTCAACTACTACTTCGGTTACCTCTGTAGCAACGGGGAGACAGTCCTCTCCAGACGATAGCTGGGAGCCCGTCGACCTTGCATCCACTGAATATGCGCGTCGGCGCAAGGAGATGATGCAGCTCATCAATGACCTGCGGTCTCTGGGGCAAGTTATATAAGAATTGGAATGTCCTCCGTGTTGTTGACCTCAATCCCGTAGTGCGGAACCCTTGATTAATCTTCCATCCGTAGTCGTCATTGGTGGCCAGTCCGGTACGTATTGACATTGTATGGGTTGGATTTGGGTTTGTTCACCGTGACTCTGTTAGCCGGTAAAAGCTCTCTGGTCGAGGCGGTTAGTGGCGTAAGTTGTGCGGAATGTTTAATCATAGAGAATTCTTAATAGTCCATACCAGGTGAATGTTCCTCGAGACAGTGGGACTTGTACGCGGTGTGTCCGATCCTTTTCCCTTTCGTTATGGCCCTCATCTTCCAGCAGGTGTCCAATGGAATGCACGATGTCTAGTAGCGCGACCACTTGGTCCTGTACTGTCAAACTTCGCTTTGATTACGACTCGTCAGGACATTCTGCTGTCAAACAGAGGGAAGTGTCGTTTGGTCCTGTCATCACTGACAAGAACGACGTAGAAATCTGGCTCCGTCGTGCGCAAGCAGCTATTCTCAACCCAGATCGCACCCCGGAAAGTTTCCATAGAAAGAGCATCGAAGAATTGAGGAGTCTCACTGTGACCAACTCACTCAAGTTTTCACGGAATGTAGTCTCCGTTTTCATCGAGGATCCCAGTGCCACGGATCTGTCCTTTGTCGATTTACCTGGTTAGTGGGCTATTTACACCTATGTCAGTATTACTGATCGTCTCTATAGGGTTAATACAGAATGAAGACCAGGATGTGCTTGACTTGGTGCGACAACTCACCGAATCTTACATCAGTCGACCGAACACGATCATCTTGACCACAATACCGATGAGCGGTAATTCATGAAGCCTTTGTTCTGAATTGTTTCTCACTGCTATATATCGGTTTAGACGATATACAAAACCAGCAATCCGTGACACTTGCGAGACAGGCTGATCCTGATGGAGAGCGTACTATAGGTTCGTCAATATTTGACGGCAAGCACTAGTCTCTCACAAGGATTTCTCGCAGGGGTCCTCACGAAACCCGATATGCTTGGAGAGGGTGCCGTCAATTCCAAACGGCTCTGGCGCGAGGTCATCGAAGGACGCCAGCATAAATTGAAGCACGGGTATTATTGCGTTCGCCTCCCCGATGACGCTCAACGTGCCCAGCGTCTCTCAAGATCGGTTCTGCAGCGCATCGCAGCAGACTATTTCGACGCTACTTCTCCGTGGTGCGAGGTCACTGATCGTAGACGTTTCGGGATCCCAGCCTTCGTAACGGACATTAGTGCCTTGCTCGTCAACCATATCAAGGAAGTGTACGTCGCGTCGCAATACCCTTTCAATTCACCTTGGGCTCAACGAGCTATCAGTATACCTCAGCTTAGACAGGATGTCGAACGACTGCTCAGTGACTGCTTGCAAGAAATCAGTACTCTACCCAAGCCCCTGGAAGCCGATCCTCAAATCGAGGTCCTTTCGAGAGTCAGCGCATTCTGCGATGCCTTCAAAGGCGTCGTGTCAGGTGCCAATTCGGACAAGAGTCTCGCGCAAAGAAATCAAGCTCTCTACAGAATATTCGCTCGAGAAGTTCGAGGAACATCTCCGGACTTCCGTCCTTTCGAGGAACCCGAGCAATACGCGCAAATTGATGTGCTCGACTCTGACTCTGATCATGAGGAGCCCGCTGACGTTAGGAGTGATAAAGTCCAAGTCATGGGTGTGCACGACGTTCGCAAGACGATTTTGGAGTCCGTTTTTATTTCCACGATTTACTGGTCGTGCTTTCTTACGCACCCTACAGGTCAATCGCTTGGGAGCTTCCCGGTAACGTTCCGTACGAGGCCAAGTCCCGCCTTATCAACAATTTCACTGCCTTATGGTCCGAGCCCGCTGAGAAATGTTTGGCAGCCATAAACGATGTACTCGATGATGTCATTCAGCACCTCGCCAAGACACATTTCGGCCGATTCGCAGTCCTCCAGGACTTGATCTCGTACGTCCTGGATGACATTGTTAGGAATATATGATATAGACTCTATACTGTCCGCAGAAACCTTATCCGTCCTGACATCGAAGAGCACAAGGGTAGGACACTCACCGCGGTCCAGGAAACCTTGCGACTTGAGATTACCCCGATCTACTCTCAAAACCGGAAAGATTTCCTGGACCTTCGGGGGAGGTGGTGGACCAGGTATCGGAAAGCCCGCCGAAACTTTACACGAATTTCCGAAGCACCTGAATATATCGATGAAGCATTTGAATGTGCCGTCGAACATGAATATCCCGCAGCAAGCCAAAAAAAAGCGTATCCCGCGGTGTACAATTATCAAATGGAAACCATTCCCAATCCACCATCACCAGAAAGTCAAGCCTTGATTTACCTGGCTCGAGCCGGCTATAAGAACCTTACTGTAGACGACTTAGTTCGTCTTTCTCCTCGAGACCAGTTTGAGGACGAGTTGGTGGTGATGGCAGACGTCCGCGCATACTTTACCATTGCATACAAGGTATGGGATACCCATGTAACGACGCAATGGGATGCTAAATGAGCGTCATACAGCGCATTATCGATCACGTCCCGCTCAAGATCCAACAATGCCTGCATCAAGCGCTGGCGGAGAGATTGTCGGCCAGCTTGCTCCAGCGCCTCGTTGTCGACAAGACGTCGACAGGCAACTTCGCCGATCGCATGAAAGAGTTGGTGAGCGAGGATCCAGCCATCGAGGCTCGGCGGACCAGGCTGGAAACGATGCGGAACCGACTTCAGGAGATGAAGAGAAAATTGGTCAACTTTACTGCATGAATGGTGTATATTGCAATTTAGTTCTGTCCTTTCATGTCGATGTGTTTTTGTCGTACTGTCGTATATCTATAGGCTTCCGACTTTCTTTTGATGGCCGTCCATTGAACTGAACACCTTTGCTGCTCCAACTCTCCACTCATGACCCTAACTCACTAGATGTCAGCTGTCTACCCGGATTACCCTCAGGGATAAGTCTACAGGTCAATTCAAGTCATCCATTCAGTACTAAGGGGGCTTCGTTTCATGCGTCAAAGTACGTACGAATACGGTGTTTGCTTGGGGTGCATTCGCCAGCAGGCCCGCCAGCACTGACCCGGTCAGCGGAGCGTGCAAATGGAAACGAGATCTCGACTGTGACAACCACGCAGTCGCCGCCACGCCGCTCCACTTCCAAACGGTGTCGAAGGAACACATCGGCGGCCGCCAGCACCGCCGTCGATCGCTAGTGAAGGTGTCCTCTCGTTGGGTGTGGCGTATAAAAGACTTTTGAGACCATCAGGTGTTGCACCCATCCATGTTGGGGTATAACCGCCACAACAAAGTGGACCAAGCCGGAGGAGTAAAAGCTCGATCATTTTTTTTGGGACGCTACCAACGGATAGGGATAATCTCGGCTGGCCGACTGAACGGGAGCAACTCACTATCGGGCCGTGACACGGGACGTTGAACGGCCGACACCTAAATGGAGTGCGTCTTAAACGTTGAACGCCGTCACTAGCACACAGGGCTGTGCTCGAAGTCACTGCTATAGGGCAGAAATCGAAATTCTCATTGTTAGAGATGTTAGCACGGAGCTGGAAATACCTCCGGCCATGTCACCGTTCCCCAGTCCCCTTGCTAGTGGCAGTTCACAGGAGGAACGGTTTGAGTCCCAGCGACTCAGTTGGGCCATCTCCGTGCCCCAAGTATGGTGAAGGTCATATTTCTTGACCCCAGTAAGTACTTGAAGTTGGGCTCACTACTCTGTTGACGCACATAGATGCTTGTTGATTTGTCAAGCATTATATGATCTGTCATGAGGCAGGGGCGCGGTTTTTGAAGACCCTCCCATCAGTCGAGACACGGTCACTGGCAATCACTCACCTCGGCGGACTCGCTGTTGGTGTGAATAGAATAACATTCGTCCGAATATATATTGTCGCATCAGTTCTTGTCGTTTTGTCACGGAATAGGACGTCCCCTCGGACTAAGCTAGATAGCTTAATTATAGGTTATCGGCCGAAATCGATCAAGTACTTGGTCTATGGCCTCGAAGTGAAAAATTTTCGCGTAGTCGCATGCGAAATTAACACCTTCCTTTGTTCGACCCTACCAAGCGCGATGGCGGCCGATGCGCTCCCCAGAGTGCTGGCGAGGCTGCAAAACCTCCCATCGATGTCCTTGCCAACTGATTACCCGAGACCAGTGGGGACGAACAAGCTAATTGAGGCTGCCCACATTGCCGATCTCCCCGAACAGACTTCTCTCGCCTTGTTGAGACTCGCTCTCCAGACGCAAGACGGCGACGTGGAGGACGATGAGGCCCAGCACACAGACAGCAGCTCTTCCGCGTTCCACCTGCTGCTCGCTGCTTTCACTGTATTACTGCATCGCTACACTGGTGACACTGACATCGTCATCGGTTCTTCATCTGCCGCAGCCAGTGCACCCCTGGTCCTGCGCTTGGCCATCGACCCATCCGACACTTTCCGGTCCATCGTCCGCCGCGTCCAATTCGTCGAGAAGGAGGCAGAGGCCGATGTCCTCCCATATGAAACCATCGTCCAAGCTCTGCGCAAGGGCAAGGAGGACACCGTGGAAAACACTCGCCCGCTCTTCCGTGTTCGTTTCTTCGACGAGACGGACCAACCTCGCGAGAACTTTATCCGCTCAACTAGTCTCACATCCGACCTCACCATCTTCGTCACGCGTCCACCTGCGACCACCCGTTCTTCGCTTGCTCCTCGCATCGCACTCCGCATCCTCTATAATTCTCTACTGTTCAGCCCCGTCCGGATTTCGTCCATTGTTGACCAACTCTCAGCATTACTACGAAAAGTGTCTGCAAACCCTGCTGCCCTTGTAGGCTCAGTACCTCTGTTGACCAACGCTCAAAGGGTTCACCTGCCCAACCCAACTGCAGATCTCTGCTGGTGTGATTGGAAAGGGGCGATAACAGATGTTTTCTCGCGCAATGCAATCTGCTGGCCGAACCGGCCATGTGTAATCCAGTGTCTTTCGTCCACCGCTCCCGACGGGATACAAGATGCGCGCACCTACACGTATGGCGACATCAGGAGTGCATCGAATATCCTGGCGCACCACCTTCTCCAAGGAGGCATTCAACAAGAAGAAGTCGTAATGATTTACGCGTATCGGAGCGTGGAGCTCGTTGTCGCGGTCATGGCGGTCCTCAAAGCTGGCGCGACGTTCTCCGTCGTCGGTACGTCGTTATTCGGTACATCTGGGCGAGTAATTTATATTCTGGCTATTAGATCCTGCGTACCCTTCGTCGCGGCAACAGATATACTTGCGAGTTGCTCAGCCTCGCGGACTCGTTGTTCTAGCTGGGGCTGGCAGGATCGGGCCCAGTGTTCGGGAGTTCATCTCAAGCAACCTCAAGATTCGCGTTGAAGTTCCTGCACTCGAGCTCTCGCCAACTGGCGAGATTCTTGGCGGTGTCGTCGATGGTGCCGATGTGCTCAAATCACATGACCATCTTTCGGAAACCGATCCGAACATCAACCTCGGGCCTGATAGTATCGGTACCTTGTCCTTTACAAGTGGTAGTACGGGCATTCCAAAGGGAGTCAAGGGGCGCCACTACAGTTTGACCCACTTCTTCCCTTGGATGGGCGAAAAATTTACGCTGGGCGAATTCTCCAAGTTCACAATGCTCAGTGGTATTGCTCATGACCCTATCCAACGAGATAGTAAGTACTGAAAGCTTCGCAATGGTTCGTCTCCTCATCTCCCTAGTCTTCACACCCCTGTTCTTTGGCGCCGAGCTCTACGTTCCTACCGCAGAAGATATCGGGACACCTGGCCGGCTCGCAGAGTGGATGAATGCCAACAATGTTACTGTTACCCACCTCACCCCTGCTATGGGTCAACTTCTTTCCGCTCAGGCTACTCGACAAATTCCCTCTCTCCGCAGTGCCTTCTTCGTCGGTGACGTCCTCACAAAACGCGATTGTCTGCGACTCCAGTCCCTTGCTGCAAATGTCCAGATCATCAACATGTACGGCACAACTGAAACTCAGCGCGCAGTCTCCTACTTCTGTATTCCACCCGTATCTGTAGATCCCACCTTCCTTGCTACCCAAAAAGACATCATGCCTGCAGGTGAAGGCATGATTGACGTCCAACTTCTTGTTGTTAATCGATCCGACAAGACCGTTCCATGCGGAGTTGGCGAAGTCGGGGAGATCTATGTGCGCTCGGGTGGTTTGGCGGAGGGTTATCTTGACGCTGAGGCAACCACCGAAAAATTCGTTTCAAACTGGTTTTCTGCGTCGTCATCACCATGGAAAGACACGATACTGCATCCACCCCAGGGTCTCGCGGGACCCGAGTCTCGCCACTGGAAGGGCATCCGCGATCGGATGTATCGGTCTGGCGATCTCGGACGTTACCTTCCCAATGGCCGTGTCGAATGCACAGGGCGCGCAGACGATCAAGTTAAGATACGTGGTTTCCGAATCGAGCTTGGAGAGATCGACACCTTGATGAGCCAACATCCACTCGTTCGCGAGAACGTGACGCTCGTACGGAGAGACAAGGACGAAGAGAAGATCCTTGTCAGCTACTTCGTGCCACTAGATGGCACACAGTTGAATGGCTTCACAAGCGAGCTCAGCGATGGCGAGAAAGCAGACGGCGTCAAGAGCATACCAAAATATAGACGGCTCATCAAAAACATCAGGGAACATCTCAAGAAGAAACTGCCTAGTTATAGCATTCCTACATGTGCGTTCGATACTCGGTTGTGCTGATTTTTCTAACTGATTTTTGTATTCAATCAGTATTTGTTCCTCTTCATCGCATGCCTCTTAATCCCAACGGAAAAATAGACAAACCTGCCCTTCCTTTCCCAGATACAGCCCATGCCCACGTCACCCATGCCGAAAACAAAGCCGCCTCCAAGGGTGACAAAACAAGGGCTATCAGTCCCACCGAAGAAAAACTCTGTTCAATATGGGCAGAGGTATTGCCCAATCCTCCAGACACAATACCGTTAGACGAAAGCTTCTTCGATCTTGGAGGACACTCGATCCTGGCAACCCGTCTCATCTTCAAGATAAGAAAGGTGTTCATTGTCGAAGCTCCTTTGGGTCTTATTTTCGCTCAGCCGACCATTACCGGCTTGGCTGCTGCCATCGACACTTTGCGTGATCCGGACTTTGGTATTGCCCCTGAAGACTCTACTCCAGTGCACGTGGTGGATAATACGCAGAGAAAATTGACACACGTTGTCGAATATGGTCGAGATTTCGAGCAGCTGGTTCCTCGCCTACGCGATTCCTACCTGCCACTACCTTCCGACTTCGACACGCGTGCTCTGACCGTGTTCCTTACAGGAGCTACTGGGTATCTCGGCGCATTTGTTCTTCGTGATCTTCTCCAGCGTAAACAGAAGGTACAGAAAGTTATCTGTCTTGTTCGTTCCCCTTCTGTCGAGAATGGGCTTCAACGGTTGAGGGAAGGATCGACCGACCGCGGTGTTTGGGATGAGCAATGGGTAGCCACGGGAAGGCTCGAGGTAGTCATCGGAGACCTCGGGCAAGATCATTTCGGCATGAACGAAAGTACCTGGGCTCGAATTGCAGCTGAAGCAGATGTAGTGCTGCACAATGGCGCTTTGGTATGTTCTCCCGTATTCATATTGGTGCTTGATCCTAAAATAAATTGACGTGCAGGTGCACTGGGTTTATCCATATGAGAGACTACGACCACCAAACGTGATTGGAACTTTGACGGCCGTCGATCTGGCTTCCGCAGCGAGGCCAAAGTTCTTCGTCTTTGTTTCGTCGACGTCAGCCATCGATACTGAGCACTATGTCCGACTCTCTGATTCATTGACGAACACCCAGCACAGAGGTATACCTGAAGACGATGACCTCGAGGGCGCGAAGACTGGTCTCAAGACTGGATATGGGCAGAGTAAATGGGTCTCTGAGAAACTACTATTTAAGGCGGGGGAGCGAGGACTCAGAGGGCACATTGTGCGCCCAGGGTATGTCGTCGGAGATTCAAAGACAGCAGGTACGCGTAGTTGGTGGTCTATTATTTCGGCTAATTGGCGCGCTTGGCAGTAACCAACACCGATGATTTCATCTGGCGGATGGTCAAAGGATGTGTGCAACTTGGGCTTGTCCCTGACGTCAACAACACTGTGAATATGGTACCCGTCGACCATGTTGCACGGTGTATAGCCCTCGCTGCAGTTGCTCCGTTACCAGACGCCACGCAGATCACGGTGTTGCATATTGTTGCCAACCCACCTCCGACGTTCAATGAGTTGCTCTCGTCGCTGGCAGAGTATGGTTTCTCGACGCGACAATGCGAATACCTGGCCTGGAGACGGGAACTGGAGAAGCACGTCATGGAAGTGCAAGACAACGCACTGTTCCCGTTACTCCATTTTGTCCTTGATGATCTTCCGACGAGCACGAAGGCCCCTGAACTAGACGATGCCAACACGCGCGCTTTGCTAGCACGGAGCCATGATCCGATGACGACATCCACTGTGACTGAGGAATTAATGGGCTTGTATCTAGCTTGGCTTGTTGGCGCCGGATTTCTGCCAGGTCCAAGCTCAGTGGCTGGTTCACACAAATGCTTACCTGTGCTTGGGAATGGCATCACCACAATCAAAGCGGCGGGGAGAAGCGGTGTTTAGGAGTGGTAGAAGATATGATCGCATCACGTTGTAATTTTAGGAAAAGGCTAGATTACGACTGTCGTAAGGAACGTGGGCGCGACAAGTTGGAAGGTTCAAGGGAGCAGCCGTGGAATGTTGAGAAGTATTCTCGTCCGCGCCGATTCGTAAATCAAACTCAGTTAAAACTTGTTCCACTTCTGGGGAAGCAGGCGTGCGATCGGTGAGTTTCATAACCCGGATCTAGCTGTCCATCTATACACTGCCAGATACATCCCACCGGCCCGTGGCTGTTTCATGTACGGTAGGTACATAACGGAATAATAGCGATGCCCCCTGCCTATTTATTGCTAAGCTAACGGCAGCCAACAGGCTGGCACAGGTAGGCGAGCCTGCATTCTTATAAATTAGCTCACCCTCGCTAGCCCCCCAGAACCAACATTTTTTTCGCAGCTTTCTCAAATGGCTGTCGGTGCAGAGACAGAAAGATATCTGCGAATTGCCTCGATCTCAATCGCTGCTTATGAGTGTGTTTCGATCACCGCCTCTTTGCAGTTCCACCTTATTGATTTATACACAGCTACTTGATCACATTGCCTGCTGAATTGCGATTCTACCGAAGTCAACATAATATCCTCCGCCCGAGGTATATCATCTCACTCGCTGGTCCTCACTGATGGTTGACCGTCTGCTTGGTTTAGTCTGGGTTGCATTCTTTTCATTCTCATTCGGTCGGTCTTGGTTCCTCCGTGTTTGCTTCTCCTCTGTCTGATCAAGCAACAGCTATGTTAGTATCGTCGTCATGGTTGTCAGCAATTATGGTGTCCTCGGCACCTTCACTGCCGAGGCATGTAAACACTACTATCTAGTCGCGCCTTTCTTCAAAGGTTCGTCAAGCCTTTAATCCACAACCATCTTTTTGCTCACTTAGTTCCAGTAATCCAAACCATGATTTCACAAGTCATCCTTGGCGTCAGGTAAGCGGTTTCCGTTCTCCAAAGACTTTTTAAACATCCTCGCAAAAGAACTTTCAACATCGCTCGAAGAAGCAGAGCGGTTGGAATCACCCTCATTATTGCCTTCGTCCTTACCACAGGAGTTCGTCGCCTCAACGAATCTGCTCCCTTGTCTGCTAATCACTCGTACAGCTCGACTGGTTTACCAACATGTACCAGCGTGTCCGTGAGTACTGCTTATAGTCGTATGATGCAATATTGTTCGCTGAACTAATCCTCAGCAATCCTACACCTACACAGTGTGAGTCGCACGGTCGTTATGTCGTAAGGCACAATTGATCATATCCGCCCTTGATGACAGGGGAGGTAGGTCAATATCACATGGCAAATTGGATAGTTCTTAACGGCCGCATTAGCTGCACTCCCGGAAATAAGGGTCCTTACCCAACCGCATGGATATACTATGTCGTCTCAATGTTGTGGGACACGGGTACTTTATCAGTTTCTACACTTTACCTCGCGCGATATAATTCTATTAATGGACGGTCAGTTTGGTTACACTCGTCTTTGTTAAACTTACGCTCAATCGCCCTCCGTTCAATCGCAGAATATCTCGATTGATCAGAACGTCAGCATTTTCGACCGACGTATATGCGCACAGGACTGACATTCTAATAGGATGCTCTATGATGGGCTAGGATATTTCCTGGTTTTGACGGGTAAGATCATTCACCATGTGTCTTTATTGTGCTGAACAGCCTACTTCAAAGGTGCCAATGTTTTCAATCTAATCCTGTACCGGGCAAGTAATCCAGCTGTGCAGGTGAGCGTGTTGTTGTCTCTGATCTAATAGCATAATAAACAACACATACCGTAATTCCGGGCATCAGTCTGCAGGGTAAGTCCAATATAGCCTCATTATCGCCACCGTTGACAAGGTCTCAATTAGCGCGTCGTTGGGTTATGCTGTCACATGGATTATGAGTCAGCGGATCCTAATTCATCTAAGAGGTACGCCGCTTTATTCCAATGAATTGTACTTGTTGAAATCGCCGCTCGTGTTTTCCAGAAATTTCTGAACCCGCGGAACTAGCACGGTTCGAGAACATAATCCTCACGCGCCCGATTCAACCTGGGCGCTCAGTTGTCAACGCATTACGTTCACAGTGTGAAATCCACAAGACTCCCATTGACTTGGAGTATTCGCCAAGTTCACCTCGTGATCTGGAGCTGGACGTTCAGGTGATTGTGGAACAATCTGTAACCGTCGATTACGATCAATCATCGAGGACGCGGTTGACCGCACCATGAATACAGGGATGTGTGTCAGATATGATGCTGGTCTATCATTTCGAGCAGAAATTTACCATACTGCAAAACACACAAGAAAAGTTGGGTGTTCAAGTTCATATGTAATTTTACATAAATTAGGTAGATCTCAGTAGTGGGCACAGCTTCTGTGTCGGCGTTCACTTCGTCACTTACAATACGCTACTCCGCCGTACGATTCTAACGATTTCTCTACGACTCCAAAGAATGCCCGTAAACCCTAGCCCACCTGAGACATCCAGCGCGTACACTCCCCAGACCCGCCGGACTGTGCACAAGTCTCCTTCAATAGGGGAGTTGTCGATTATCCAAAGAAGCTCGACTACAATTGAAGTTTGCGCGCACGACACTACATTTCCCAGTTTTCTTGATACTTCTGAGTTCTTTTATGACTCTCGCGCAGGCGCGTGTTCTCTCATTTCACGAGCGGTGATTACCTGACGATGCAACAGTGTAAGTGATCGAAGTGCCATCCATCCTGTCCCCGAATAATAATGCACGACCACTAGATACGAGAATCCACTGATTACTGCCACGTCCCGCGCGCTCATATCCGACATTCACGCTCTTACACGTCGCTGTTGCGCAGTCGATGTGCCTAGGCCATTGTCACTTGTTCACGCACTTCTGAGGGTTCGTCCCCCAAATAAACTCGACAACGATCCTTGGTTTAAGGCAGTTCGGATCTGGGCCGAAGTGGACGACATCAGCGAAACGGAGAGTTTTGGTGCGTGTTTTTAATACCCAAGGCCACGGTTGTTTCACATACCGCTCTAGATGGTCACAAGAAGAGTTTCGTTCAGTACACGCTCAATATTCTCTTCTTTCCCGACCTTCATACCACGTACAAAATACCCAAAACGTTAATGTTACGCCGGCCGCCGTCCTCCCCTGCTGATTCTCAATTGTCACTCTCCGTCCCAGCTTCTCCATCCCTTCCCGTCCCTGGAACGCTTCTTTCCGTGCCATCGCCGCTCCATTTTCAACTCCCCGTCATGACACGACTCTGTTTTAATGAACAAGGCCAGATCACACATCATCGAGACATTTGGGACTTTAGGGACGTGGTACGCCTCATTCCTGGAATGCGAATAGTGATCTGGATAATGTCACGAGCTGGTGCATGGGGACTCAGTTGGATCAGCCAGAGGGTATGCTCAAACATGGGATCAGACGCGCAGCACGACGAAATCATGAATGATGATAATGCCTTGCTCACATCGACTGACGACTTGAACACATAGATTAATCAAGCGGCTGGTAACTCGGAGTCTTTAAAGCCATTAAATGTGTCTTCAGTTTCTTCTCAAGGCGGAACAGGGTTAGCTTTTTACGGTGTCGTATTTATGCCTTTTACGTCTGTGATGGCTTTAATGTGCTCATGAGCGTCCCATTACGTCCTGTAGTTGAACTTGATTTGATCATTTCGTTACACTATTATGAAAATGGAGTGCCTCAACGATACACTCGCCCCGGAGCAGTATCCGCGAACAAAAGGACACGAGTTTGTAGACAGTTTTATGCTTGCCACAGTGTTTTGAAACGTCTTTCGATGTCTGAAACATAAAGCCTAAAATGACATCCTTCCCCACAGCACTCCGCACCGGAGCTCAGGCAGTCGGCCATAAGCCTCTTCGGTTGTCACTAGCGACGCTTTCCGGGGTGTTCCGAGTTCTCTTGCGCCCCGAAGGTCGGCCATCCCATTGGAATGTTCCTGAATCCAAATTCGTCATCATTTATTCCGTAGCACAGTATCCGCATGGTCACCTGCAGATAGCACTCCAAACAAATCTAGCATCTAGAGGTCCTTCCGATTACTGCCATTCTACGCGTTTATCCCTCCCAAAAGGTTTTGGACCGGCTTCTTCAGTATTCACTCCCCAACGACTCAACGAGCGACCTGGCTAACTTGATTCTCCATCCGGCGCCTCAAACAGAGCATAAACTCTTTATTCAGTCGGAATCAAACAATCATCAGGAGCATTGGTTATAACGTTATCGCTTTGGGGACTCTACCTGCACAACCGAGGCCACTTGCTGACTCCGATTGAAGGATGACTGGCTAGAAAGGAGAACAAGGGTTGATTTCTTGGCCAGTGGTAGCCGAGTAGTCTTGACCAATCCTGACTATGTTTCGTCCTACTGATGATATCACGGATGAAGGAAATGGATCAGGAAGTACGACCAACTTGTGTTTGCCTGGACTCGCCTTCCTCCGACTCGGTGGAATTCATATGGTCTCATTCATGTTCGCTACGATGAGTTGAGTACACATCTGTTCTACTTCTAGATTTGATAGCCAACAACCACATGGAAATCATAACACTCCCACTAGCTCTGTTGTTAGCATTGAAAATGAAGCTTCAAAGCCAAACTCATGGATGGAGTTTCCATTGGTGTATTCACATATACTTCCCATGATGATACAACTATGGCAAGATGGCCGAGCGGTCTAAGGCGTGTGACTCAAGCTTATATAAGCTTGCCTGCTTAGGCGGGTTTCTCATCTCCGAATGGGGGCGGGAGTTCGAATCTCCCTCTTGTCATACTTTTTGCACAGTCACGTGGTGAAATGCAATACGTAGGGCGACAGCTTTCAGTGTCTTGACGTCTTTCAGCCCACTTATGTGCAAAGCATGTTTGTTTCTCGAAGTAGATTTCTTCACTGAGTGTAATGCTGAACAGTCGGTTTTACCTTCAATCAGGTGTTATCCAATAGTTTGATGATCTCTTCGATCAGAGGGCATCACTTTCCCCTCGAAGTCAAGACTAGTGGAAAGCAAAAAAAATGCCCACCTGTCTTTCAAGTTAGATTCCAACTGGACAGAGTGTCCGCGCCCACGATAATGCGGTCTCCAACCTCCGGATCGAGCTTGTTGTGATGCTGTAACCGTCTAAACGCAGCCTCCGAAAGGGAAACACCCTTTTTGTCCTATAGTCGTCGTCGATCATTGTAAGCACCAGTGACCAATTGGGTCCCATCATCATCCACCGGATTTTTTTGTGTCCGCCTCAGTCAACATGCTTCCCGACAGCACGCCACTTTTATTGAGCACGAATGAGACAAGACAATTACGTACGCTAGTGGGCTGTAGCCGCAAAATCGAATTCCAAAGTGCCTCAGACGCGGCGGGAGTCTGAAAAGCCATCATAATCATTCATCAATGGCGCATGCCATGCTTGGAGGTACGTACTCTGCTTCAACGGTGCGCTCGACTATCCTTGATAGACCGTTGGTTTGATCTACTGTCTCCGATGCAAACCGCTTCCGCGACCTAGAGCATGGAGGCTCAGTTAACGTAGACGTCAACCACGATGACGAGACGGGCCAAGAGGTGAAATTGCTCAGCCCGAATTCTTCGCTGGTAAGCACCAACGAAAGGTGGCATACAACAATCCGGCCGTAAATCTTACAAGTAGCCCCTCTTCGTATAGATCATTCACGGCACGGAGCATCTCCTCGATGGGCGTGCTCTTATCCGGTCGATGTAGATAGAAAGTTTGGATCTTGACACTTCCCAGGGCCTTGACTGATGTCGCCAGTGATGCCTTAACCTTTTCCGCCCTGAGCCCGCCTGGTTCGCGGGAAGTACCCTGTATGTCACTTCAGTACTGCGAACCCATTTTGGGTATTCTCCCTGAAGACCCACTTTGTATCCACAGTACATCCCTTCAAGTCAAGCTTGCCGATGAGCTGCACGAAAGGCGCAGTGAACATCTCTACGACGTTCCCCGTTCGAATGCAAAGCACCACCGTAGCGCACTCTTACCTCTTCGCTGGTGCCCCCGCCATGTACACGCGAACCGTCCCAGTTTATCATGCCCGTAGCTGACGAATAGATCGACCAGTTTCTGTACATCTTCTACTGTGTTCACCTTTGCTCCAAGGGGATAGGCACTCCGACCAAACTGGGCTGCACCCTGTGAGTAGGTCATGATTAGTCGCGCGCATTGTGCACGAGAGCTCAGGGACGGACCAGGACGAGTTTGATGCGGGTGGGCATAGTGAGATAGAGAAGACGGTGATCTCGAATGACGAGCACCCTTTCCCAGGGTGATGCTTTATGTACTTGTGTAAGGAGGATGCTTAGTAGTGTGCTCAGTAGTGCTTGCATTCCTGCCATCCAACGGTGGGTTACATTAGAAAATCCGATGGGATGGCCGACTCCATCCAGGACCCCGTCAACCAAACTGGGCCAGGATCTGATCATGCCATTAGTCATACGTGAGGGTGGCCAGAGACGGGTAAGGGCGAGTTTGATGCAGATAAGCATGGTAAAGGAGATCTCTGATGGAGGGTGGTGAACTTGGAAACAAAGCGCACCTCCAGTCTTGTTATACGGACAGTGGCACGCATAGTATCTGGCAGACAAAGCGCTTAAGTTAGATTTAAATCGTCACAAACAATCCGATGGGCAAAAGTAGGTGCATCAGCTCAAGAAACGGCGACATTCGAGGAAAATAACACTAATTCAATGTAGCCGAGTCTATGTCTAGCCGCTGACCAACCCCCTTCCCAACCTCGTTTGACGCCTTTGACTTCTTGAACATAAAGTCAAAACCTATTCCACCAGACAGGGCTCGCTCCTCTCCTTTCCCATCAGACTTGAAATATTCATCAGCAGTTTTACACAACCCATCGAGAGTCGTATATGGTCCATAGTAACCGAGGCCTCCCTTACTGGGAGGAAGGCGAGCTCTAGAGTCATCAAAAATAAGGTGGATCGACATGAGCGAGAATATGGCAGGTTGTAGATTGATCATGGCCCCAGAGACAGCGGGTATCATTCTAGCGAAAGCGCGTCCGATCGACGAACTCGACATTGACAGCAGCGATTTGGTAAGGTGGAAAGCCTCGATGACGTACGAAAGTCCAAGTAGGAGAGTGGGCGATAGAATAGGGAATATGGTCTCATTGTCTAGTGTGTTGAGTGCTGTGTAGACGTCACCGTATGTCAACGGTCGTCCTGCATCCGTGACCATGAATGCTTGGCCACCAATATCCGGATTGGAGGATCCTCTTTCTAGCTCTATGAGTCGCTGCTCGTAGCACAAGTGCGCGAGAGCACAATTCTCCACATAGATGAACGACTGTAAAATGTTCGGTACCCACGTTGGGTTCTGCTTCCGGACGAGATAAGCCCCACAGACCATGTCCCCCCCAGGACCGAACACGGCATTACCAGGACGAATGCAGCCTGTCCTGAGGGTGTGTTGCCTGTTCGTGGGAGACTTGTCCGCAGCACAGACGGCCTTTTCCGCCAAAACCTTGGAAACTGCGTAGTTGGAAAATAATTGGCCCTGCTGTTTCGGTGACTGGATATCTTCATCCTTGTACACTTGAACAAAAAATGCCGGTTGCTGTTCCCAGGGCCACAGCCAGAAGCGAGAGCAACGCACAGCGATGGACGCTGACGAGGTAAATACGAGGGTATTTGCGCCAATCTCCTTGGAGGCGTTGATCACGTTGAGCGTGCCATCGTAGTTCACCTTGAGTGAGCGAGGGAGTAACCGAACGTGGCGCTCGTAAAAGCGTATGTTCGCAGCAGTGTGGAACACTGTAACTTCCAGCTCTTCTTTGTCCGGCCAAGGCGTCTTGAAGGCCTCGGAAACAGCAGCTGCATCAGAAACATCGACCCGTAAAAAGGCGACCTGCTGAGCAGCTCCAGTTTGCAAATCTGGACGAGTCGGAGGTCGAATGTCTAAAATCCTGATCTTTCGCGGGTCCTCCCCGCGCTCCAATAATTGAAGGACGATCCAACCCCCTAGAAAACCCGCCTGTGGGGCAAATCAGTCCACAAAGTTGAGGGGTGGAGTGAGGGAACATACGCCGCCGACAACGATATACCGTCTGCCAGTTCGGGGGGGAAGGAAGTTCTTCATAACAACTGGATTGCTCGACAAGGTTTCGGCTGCCGCACGCACGTCCCGTGTGGTAAGACGCGCTGGCGAGAATACGAGTTCCGCCTCCGGAGGCAGGTGTTTTAGCTTCCTGTCGTTGAGATAGCCATACAGAAAGAGTAGGGAAATGAAGATGCACAAGCTCAACAACAAGCTTAGCATCTTCGGGGGCCGTTAGAGGCGGAGAAGGCGACTCGAGAGTGCGGTAAGGAGACTGCGTGTGTAGGGTCTCGTGGAAGACCTCGACATGCTTTCGGTAAGCCGTCGGAAGAAATAATGGCTGGGCAAGTTCCCAGGAAGATGCAAAATGAATGGTATAGGAAACACTCAGGCACGTTCCTCACGGTCATAACAAAGAATCTGATATACATATCGTGTGCTACTCAAGTCTCCATCGGCGAATGAGCATGATACATACATACCAAGCCAACAGGTCCTCGCGCCGTCAACGTACTGCCCAAAAACGGACACTCACCTCCATGTTTGCATAGGCCAAAAAGAACACGATGCAAGTGTCGGTGATCGTGCTCCTCGAAACGGGCGTGCACACGTAGCAATCGACACAGTTCCAGGGGAGCTTTCCGCTCGGTGTCCTACCGAGCGCGCCCTTCTGGTAGGTATTTCGCCTCTTCGGAATTTGTTTTGCGAACACGGCCATCTTGCGTTGGTTGGCAGACGGGCCACCCGTGGGCCGTGGCGCATGCGGGTATCTCGGAGAGGGGTTTATGTGATGCGATGCGAGGATATGCAGCTGGGGTGAGGTGGATGCTGGGTAGACGTTATGGGCGGTGGTATGGCCCGAAAGACATGAGGTCTAGAAGGGGGGATGCGGGGGTTCGTATACTGTCGAGGCTGGAGTGAGGACGGATGGCATCCTGGCAACGTGGGAGTGTATATCATCATCCAGATCATCACCGCATGATACTTGCAAGTGACACTTCGGCCGGCGCATATGGCAGGTTGCGTTTCAAGTCGATCCAGCTGCCATGCCACAACGGTTGAGGCTGAGAGGGAGTTAACAGAAGCACCGACTGCCAACTTGTGATTGTTCAGGCTTTGAATCAGGCGGCAGATGCCTCTGTGCATGGAAAAGTGAAGTACGTCGTGCACGCTGCCAGTGCACAGCATACAGGACGAAGCAATGGACAACCTGCAAGTTAGTAAGATTCCTTGCTTATAGCGTTCGAAACTTCAATGGGGTTTTCTGAATGTTTGTCAGTTCCGAGGGTGCCTCATGGCTTGGATCGAATGCGAGGCAGTAAATTTGTTGTTCAACGTTCAGGTGCCAAAACTTGACAAGTACATGCACGCCCCAGCCGAACTGTTCGTTCGACCCATGACCAGTTCAACGTTTCCAGAAAAACAGATCGATTCATGTAGCACTGTTGGTTCAAAAGTTCCGAGTCAGCTGTTGCGGATCACTAACAAAGTGAAGTTACGGCAGTCAATGGACGTCGGTTCCGTTGAATCCATTCTGCCGACCTCAATCCTCTCCTCTCCATGCCGTCGCCATGTACGATCGTAACCAAGAGTTCAAGGCACAATCTCCTCCAGATCCGAAGAAAATAAATGAAGTAGTTATGTTGTTAAATGGTCGAAATTTCGCATTTCTCCGGTAATGATCGTAGTAGGCGCTGGTTGGTCATCGCATTTTGGCGATTTGCCAGAGGTGACGCACGTACTGGCAAAGGAACTTTCTCATGGCACCAGAGCTGTGGGGTAATCCTCCAATGGTCTCTGGGAATTGAGATCATGGAAGCTGAACTGCGCTGGTGATGTATCGTCTTCAAGGTTTAGGTTACGTAACCCACCAGTGTGGCCTGGCTGGCAGATCCATACTACAATGCGGATATACATGGGTTATCAATGGTCGTATCATACACCATGGCCCTGTAGTTCAAAAAAAACTCAAGGTCGCACAGCATTATTAGTCTAGATCCTCCATGAGCAACTTTTACTACGTTATATGTGGAGCACACACTCACAGGTCGATGATTTGCAGACTCGAACCGTTCTTTGATGGCAGCGGATATCTGGTCGAACACATAGAATAGGGGCCACAAAGCTCGTCGCCACATGTCACAATCTCGTGGATGAAACGTGCTGTCTTTCTGGAGTGTTATCGCCACCCACATAGTGAGGACAGTGAGCCCGACAGTGATTTCAACATAGTGGGCGAGCGTCGCAGTAGTAGAAGGGTTGATCTCGCGGACGTTCATACTGAACACGTTCTGTTGGAAGTTAAAGCTAAGTGTTGGTCATGAAGACAACATACCGCTATAAAACTCGCTGGCAGGAATATCATTGTAAGGTATGATATCTGACGCATTTAAGTATACCGCGGATGAAAGGAGAAAGAACCAAACATGCCTGTTTCATAGCAGCGGAATCAATCATCGTCGTGACCGCTAGCTTCTGCATAGCTTTGCTATCCTGAATGTTTACACTTGCGAACGCCTGGAGGAGTTTCAGGAACGCAGAACAAGAGAAGGGAATACCAGGTGCGAACCAAGTAAATGACGTTCTGTAGTCGGTCGGACAACATTTGTCTCTGTCCGGTTAATCTGTCAATCTCAGATATAAGATTGTAAGCTTCTTTGCTTAAAAGATCTGTAGAGGCCACGCGCTCCTCTTCGGTGCTTGCAAGGACGCTCATTGCAGGATTCGGCGTGTCTCTGACGAACTCGACAGAGATCCGGAAGTCCCGAAGGAGTTGCTGGTAGTAAAGAAGATGTGCTTGCAGCTTATGCAACTCTTGCGTAAGTTTTATGTCGTTCTCCTTGAGGACGTTGGATTCCTACACAGGCGTCAACGGGCGTAAAATCCCAGGAAATGAGATTACCTACTAGGGCGTTGATATAGCGAGATAGCACCTCGAATGCTTCATCCCATGCATACAGGGCATACCATAGAATCGCAAGGAGGACAAAGGTTGGGTCCTTGGAGCCTTGGTAAATTTTTGACCAGTAAACGCTGTCGCCTGTCCTTTGCACGAGAGACTGCAGGCGCTTCGCAGAAGTTCTCTGTAAGTCCGAGTTAGGGTGATAAGAAAGGATTGTGCTGGTTGTCGGAGTGCGATGCATGTGAACGGCCAGAAGATCTTGGAGGAGAATTTTATTATCTTCGGAAATTCGCATCAGAAAATGTATAACCTAGACGACGAGCAACGCCTACCGGGAAGAAGTAGTGGTGCTTGGGTATCAATGACTTGTCTCTCATCTATAGATGGGCAGTGAAGGAGGACTACAGAATGCAGGTGAGAAGGCGTACCTGTGTAAGGGAGCGGTTCTTCTGCCAAGGTTCCAAATAGATCTAAAGGAAAGCTCGCGGTTCTGATTGGCCTTGTTCTCACAATTGGCCTTTGGTTCTTCATCGTGCGGATAAACGGGAGGACGACAGTAATATCTGGAGGATGTCAGCGGGTTACAGACGGAAGTATACATCGACCCACGGTCCCTATCATCTTTGGGGTCTTCTTCGTACCTCGACGGAATCCAATTTGCGGAGGACGCAAAAAAGAAAGGCTCGACGTTATATCTGGCTGAATTAAGGCCACCGTTACACTCGCGTGTGATGTTGACCACTCACTTGGTGCCCAAGATTTGGAGAACCGGCACTGTCATGTTCTCGACGAACAACGCGCGTAGTCGAACATTCGAGGGAGGCTGACATTGTCTCTTCAGCCCGCTTCAAGCCATAACACACGCGCACTACTCACGCAGGCCCCCATATGATTCCAGTATTCTCTCGGATTTTCAACACTGACAGTGCGATCCTCCTCGCTTATGTCAAAAGTCCCGTCATCAAACACATCTACTCTGTGTACGCTGCAGGTCTCGTTGTGGGTGTGCTTTAGTATACCACATCTCTCGACCTGATCGTGAGTCCAGTTTCCGAAGAGACTTTTGGGGTAACGACTCCATTCCGGGTCTTGACCAAGTTCACCAGGTGGAAGAGGATGGACTTCGCTGACATCGGCGTCGAAATCCATCCATGGCCACGGCGCTGATGGGGCAGCATGTCGGTATCTGCGCGAGTAGCAGTAAAGTGTCCGTCGGGCAGGCTATCATCCAAGGTGACTACTCACATTGGCGCTGGAACTTGTGGAAACTCGGAGACATCTTTTTGGAGTTCTTCTCTGTATCCACCGGGAGGGAGGAGTTTGATGTCGATGACCGTTTCGCTCATCGTTGGGGGGACCGTCAAGGGAATGGTGTAAGGCGCCTTGTTCGTGGTCCGACCTAGAAGCACATCCCGTGTACATAAGGAGAACACGTGTGACTACTGATACTAGTATTCACAATCTCGTAAACTCTTCCCTTCCAAGTCCACTATTAATATTTCCAAGGCTGCTGATAGCACCAGTGTTGGGAATAAAACAAGTCCTGGCTATCGATCCTTAGTTCGACGACATTTGCAAAGCCTCGTGGCTTCACCGTTTCACCACAACCCCCTACTGTTTGTCACCTGCATGCCATCAGATTTTGCAACTGTTGCGCGAGCGACCACTCACCATGCCCCCTTGACGTTGATTTTTCCGTTGTTCAGGTAGGTCACCGCACGAGGGAACCAATGTGTTTGTCAATAACCTAACGACGATGCTAAGTGATGCTGGTTCCACCTCGGTTGATTGATGTGGTTGATGGAATAGTTGGCTACTCGTCCGTTGCCGGTGACTCCCACCACCACGCCGAACAGCACCGTGCGTACTTGTAATTTTGCGATGTATTCTCCTCCGTGTACATGACTGTTGTTCCGCAGATACCTGTGGAGATTGGTTATTATCCGCGGATTCGGAAGGGACATACCACAATTGCATGTCACTGGCGTGCACCAACTTTGTCTTGCATGCCCCTGACGTTCGACCAGATTAAGTTGGAATAGGCACAGAACGAATTTCAAACTGGCGTGGCTACATGATGGCCTCTCAAGCAACGGCATTAGACACCGCTTTGATAGTGCACCAGTGCATTCAACATGATCTACGGTGAGTATGAGTGTATAAAATGATAAACCTCACGATATCTTCCAGTGCCGAATTCATTTATTGTCGGACATATCGAACAAGTTTGAGCACTTCTTGTTGATCGTTGAGAACAGCCTTTGGCGACAGAAGATAGGGAAACCGGCCCGATACAAAGTTTCAATCTGCCAAAGGGATCACTCACGCACTACTCGCCCATCATTATGACAATGGACTCCGCGACAGTGGTCAACTGGGGATACTACGGCTGTAAGAACGGGAAGTTCCATCAATGATCACTCGAAGATTCATCAAAGGTACATAGCTTCAATGTGCCTGAACGACTGGAACAAGTTACACTACTGCCACATGTAACACCCTGCATGCAGTACAGCACGATTTCATCTATTTTTCGCAGGTTCCCCACATGTTTGTAGGTCCCTTTCCGTTGAGTGCGCCCGACACGTTAAACATGTCAAGGCTGCAGGCCCGCCGTCATGCCCGATGTCTCAGGTTATGACGGCACACGTCGGGGGAGGTTGCGTTTGAAACAGCCGCGAGTCACAGAACAATAATTGGCCCATCGCAGATAAGATCCTTAGGACCTGAGACAGGTTGCCAAGATCGTGGGTACTATAACCCATCATGGGTGGATAAAACCCACTGGCACCGTATCAGGGGTGATATGATGATATGGTTTAAATGGGCCCTCGAAGTAGTAATGTGTGTGCGTTGATCGCGACAAAAACGACTGATATTTGAGCAGAACAACCTGAGTCACTTCCATGCTCACGACCGTTTGGAATAAATTTCTCACCAGTCCAGTAACCAAGTGTCCTCCAATTGCGCCGTGTTGGCACCTGACATCATATTTTGTTTCGCCTCATAACACTTTCAACGGAATGGTTCGCAATCATAGCTATGTGACATCAAGGAGGCTCTGGTCAGTGCAACCTTGAGAGCATCAATTTATTTTTACACGTGCACGACAGGCAAACACAGGATTAGACTTTCCGAATCTAAGCTGGCTGCAGCGCCTTTCAATATGGCAATCATTGGCGTCATTTGGCACCCTACCCGTGAAACTGCTGGAAATGGACGGGTATCTCTCAAGAGATCCGGTTTTCCGGATATGACAGGTTACCGCCAATTCCTTTTTAAGCGAAGAAGGCCCCCTGTCAGAAGGCGTCTGGGTGAAAGCGTGTGCAATATTGGACTATACTCCTCTGAACCTCACAAGAGAACTCGTTCAGCAATGGGTATTCATTAGATCATTGACGCATACCTCGACTAAGTATAGAAGTCGTCCATAGGAAGAATACGGTCATCCATCGCGGCGCTGACGACGTGCAATACAGTAGCGACCAGTCAAATTGGGTATATTTTCGACTGCTCCCCATGAAAGACTTTTTGTGAGTATGTGATCCAACGAATTGAATCATTCAAATCCATTGGTACTTATTGCCACCCCGGGACCGACCGAACAACTATGAGTTGCCTTTCATGGCCCATCTTACAATCAATGGAACGCTTAGGGCTGTAATGACAAGCGTGGGCTCATATCATGATGTAAAGACGCTCCTCCAGGCCAACCGGGTCGGTAAATGCAAGAGACACTTTGCGAGGAACGTTCTGTGCAGGGGAGCACAGCAAATGACGGTGTCGGACGGCCGGTGTGCTGAGCGAATCCGAGACCAGGGCAGTGGTGTCTGAAATGGCTGGCTACACAGCCAGCCATCTCGGGAAGAAATCCGTTGAGAACGTGAGGTCTCACGCACAGAGTAACTCAAATTGGAGTGTGGTAAGGTAGCCGTCTCCAACGTGGCAAACTGACCGATGGTGTCTGGTGGTCCCCAGCCGCATGGCGCGGAAGGCATGCAACATGTATCGCTGGCGATCCTGATCAGTGGTTGATAAAATGGGGATGTGGTTCACGACAAAAGATCAAGACGAGACAAGAAGATATTACGGACTGTTTCGTACAGATCAAGTTCTTTGTGCGCTTGTGGATCCGAAGTGCGGTGGCGAGACGGGCGAGACATACTGCCGAGACATTGACCCATTTTTATCAAAGCCAAAACGGGTAAGTGCGGTTCCCGGGGTCATGTCAGGTTAGCCGATTATTCGCCTGTCAATAAAAGTGGAACGAGCGTCGTATATATCGCTTCACTCGTCCGACCTTTTCCTCCTCCACAAAAGAGTCCACTCTCCCGCCCATCCTCTGCGCGTTTCTTCAAGCTCCAGGGGTTTGGTCCTCGTCGCCACCAACGTTAGTCAGGTCTCCCTCTAGACCTTCTTCGCTATGCGCGTCCCGCTTTTACCGCTCACGGAGCGCGCCGTCTACAATCCAATTGAGACCATTGTCTCTTTCTTCATCATTGGCACCCTCGCCTATTTCCGCATCCTCTCTGCCATCAAACACTCCGCCTTCCTCGCTCCCGCCTTCCCTTCCACACTTAGCCCAACCCATGCTTTGTTGCGTGATGATCAATGGGTCGTCGTCGATGAGCCATGGTACCTGAAAAGAACGCCCAACCGACATACGCAAAGACTGGAGCTTCAGCAGCTCGTCTTCTCCACTGTAAAGGACGTTGATCCCGTACGCGGCCATCAATCAATGTCATCCTAACAGTGCTCACCAAATGATTTAGGCGGTGACTAGGTCGTTTGACCGGGCATACCTCGCACCATCAGTCAACAACTTGACACATTATATCTCGGATGTCTTTGTCGCTCCCTCTGGCCAGTCGTACCCCAGTGTGTGCTTCCGCGCAACCAGTGGGGATGAGTGCTTCACCGAGGTGTCAAACCAAGTCTCGGGCTCGCAGACAGTAACCTTGTCCTTCGTGCAAGGCGCTCAAGAAGAGTTCGTCGACGCCTTCAAGGCGCAAACTTCCTACCCTACCGAATCGTTCGGGGTTCAGTATCAGATACAGAATGGCTCCGATGAGACTATTGGTGAAATGAGGAGTGGCAAGTGGATGGCTTACGCCGCCAGCGCGCTCATCAGTCGATTCTGGGAGCTCGCAAAGGTCAGTCTGTCACTTAATTCAGGACAAGTCATGTGCTAAAGCACTTGCTTGATTCCAGAAAGCGGATTCTCTTGACATTCTGCTCGTCCTTGCCGGGTATATTCTAATGCATGCATCGTTCATTCGCTTGTTCCTGGCTTCGCGAGCCTTGGGGTCTAATTTCTGGCTCAGTGCTGCCATCGTTTCGTCATCGATCCTCTCCTTTTTACTTGCCCTCCCTATATCACACTATTTGGAGATTCCACTTGATCCGATCAGCTTGACAGAAGCTCTCCCATTCCTCGTTTGCACGGTTGGGTTTGATAAGCAACTTCGCCTCGCCAAGGCTATCTTCAATCACCCCCATCTCACCACTACTGTCAAGGAGGGTCGCTGGAGGGGTCAGATGAAGCCAGCCGGTGAGGTTGTCTTTGATGCGATGGAATCAGTTGGAAACACCATCCTTCGTGACTACGCACTGGAAATCGTGGCCCTTCTTTTGGGTGCCAGGAGCAAAGTTGGCGGTCTCATGGAGTTCTGCGCACTCGCGGCGTTGTCTCTGGTACTTGATTGCCTTGTGTTTGGCACCTTCTATGTCGCAGTGCTGACTATCATGGTGGAGGTGAGTTGTTTTGGTTTGTTTGTTTATCCATTTTGGGTTTTGTTGTGCGTTCGGGTTAGGGTTGATTACTCACGTGGACGCACAGGTCCGCAGGATCCAAACCGCACGCGTATTGACCAGATCTCGGAGTACCAACAACCTTACCGCTGAAGGCACTGTCAGTGCACTCGCCCGACCATCTCAGCCCGCGGAAGGTCACAGCCCCAGCCACAAGCTGTCGGATACATTGCTTGGCACCAAGGGCTCAATGCTGAGAGATAGGAACAGCCCCCCATCAGATGTCAAGGGCCAGGATCCGGTTGCTCGACTCAAGCTTCTGTTGGTATGTCCATCGCCTTACTAGCTGATCTGTGCGGTACTTACAAGCCGTCGCAGCTCGTCTCCTTCCTCACCTTACATATTCTGAACTTCACAACGACCTTTGCGCCAGCTACCATCGGCCACTCCGAATCGAGAGGTACCCTGGGCGATTATCCACTCGAACACCGCAAAGTCGATATAACTTCGCCTGCCATTGCTGGCGTGCTCGATACCATAGTAGCGTTCCATACCTCAGAAAACACCACGAACTCTGCAGTTGACGTACTGGTCAAAGTCGCGCCACCTCTGCACATCAGCATCATTCCTCCTGGCCCCGCACATCCCCGCGCCCTTTTTAGATCCAGCGAGATCATTGATAATTTCATGTCGGGCTGGACCAATCTCGTCGGCGACCCGGTCATCTCGAAATGGATCGTATTTGTGCTTGCTGCGAGTGTCGTCCTGAACGGCTACCTTCTCAAAGGCATTGCGGAGGGTGCTATCAGAGGACTACAGCCACAAAGTGTCAGATTCAGGTCGGTTGGTGCCGTCAAGAGGGATAGAGATGTAGATGAACGAACCGAGGCAGCGCCGGCGAGGACCACCGCTGTACGCCGCGGGCCTTCATTTGTCGTTGGCCCTCCTAAGTCCAAAGCTGGCGACTCTGGAGCTACTAATACACCCGAACCTATCCCGTCCCCTCTCATCGAATCTAAACCTCTTATTGCACCCGTGCCTATTCCCGCCAACAAGGGTGCCAATGGTGTTCCAGCTTTCTTGCTTGATATGAAGCTTCGAGCGCAACCTACTGCAATCGACACGAAAGAACCACGTGTTGCCCTTCCTGCACGTCCACTGGAGGAGTGCATTGACATTTTCGAGAATGGGCCTCGTCCAATACAAGTATCGCTGTCGACCCTGAACGATGAAGAAATCATCCTCCTCGCGCAGAATGGCAAGATTGCTCCTTATGCTTTGGAGAAGGTTCTAGGTGATCTCGAGCGGGCTGTGTCGATTCGGAGAGCCTTGATCTGTGAGCCATCCGCATGCGTATTTCATCATCTGTTGATTAATTTCGTTAGCTCGAGCAACTTCAACGAGAACTTTGGAGAACTCTGACGTACCTACGGCGAACTATGACTATTCTCGCGTTTATGGTGCATGCTGTGAGAACGTCGTAGGCTACATACCCATTCCACTCGGCATTGCAGGGCCCCTTACCATAGACGGGGAACAAGTACACATTCCAATGGCTACCGCGGAGGGCACTCTCGTTGCGTCTACATCGCGCGGTTGTAAGGCACTTAACTCAGGTGGAGGTGTCACGACCGTACTTACTCACGACGCAATGACGCGTGGTCCTGCCATCGATTTCCCGTCGATCGTGATGGCTGCGGAGGCGAAAGCATGGGTAGACTCTGATGAAGGCTACGAAATCATCAGGGAAGCCTTCGAATCCACTTCACGCTTTGCCAAGCTGCAGAGACTTAAGACTGCTATGGCTGGTCGCACACTCTTCGTCCGTTTTGCCACCAAGACTGGTGATGCCATGGGTATGAACATGATCTCGAAGGGTACGGAGAAGGCACTTGAGGTGATGCAACGGCATTTCCCCGAGATGGTCACCCTCGCACTCTCAGGTAACTATTGCACAGACAAAAAGCCTGCGGCCATCAACTGGATCGAAGGTCGTGGAAAGAGCGTGGTTGCTGAGGCTGTCGTTCCCGGGAAGGTGGTCAAGGGTGTTTTGAAGACTACGGTGGAAGCATTATGCAACCTGAACATCAAGAAGAATCTCGTCGGTAGCGCCATGGCTGGCTCAATTGGTGGCTTCAATGCCCACGCAGCAAACATCCTCACCGCGATTTTCCTTGCGACCGGTCAGGATCCTGCCCAAAACGTCGAGAGCTCAAATTGTATGACTCTGATGGAACCGTACGTGACCGTCGCATCGTCGCATCATGCAACACTCACTTTTAAACAGGATTAACGACGGAGAGGACCTTTTGATGACTGTTTCCATGCCTTGCATTGAAGTGGGCACCGTCGGGGGTGGCACCGTTCTTGCCCCGCAAGGCGCAGTGTTGGAGATGCTCGGTATTAGAGGCGCCCACCCAACGACACCCGGTATGAATGCCCAACGTCTCGCTCGTATTATCGCTGCATCGGTCATGGCTGGGGAGTTGTCGCTTCTCAGCGCCCTCGCAGCGGGCCACCTCGTCCGCGCACATCTCGTTCACAACCGTTCTCAAACCAACACGCCCAATTCATCTCGTCCTGTAACACCCAAAATCACGTCTAGCCTGGCTCTATGGGAACAACCTCCAAGCAACCCCCCTACCCTCGCCGAGCAGGTACTCTCACATTCCTCGTCTACATCATCCTTACCGCCATACTCGGAAGCCAAGTAGCAGCGGCGATTCGATTGCTACCACTGTCACCACATCTACTTATCAAGCATCTGTTACCTTATTTACCACTTTTTTTCATGCGCCCGAACATTTTGTCATTTCTGACTGGGCATCAGCGCGACATTGGGAGAACGCGCGATTTGCCGTAGGGTACTTCTGCTAACAAACCCGGATTGGATAGAATTTGTTCATATACATTGTACAATCACTGCAAAAGTAACGCTTATGTTTGCGTAAACGGAGTCTCCAGCCTCCAGGCTTGATTCTGTACTCAGAAATGAACGGCAGTTGGAACCTGCATGCCAAATGGAGTGTGGGATGCCCTCCTCTCGCGGTTGGGGCTCGAGGAAAGCGGTTAGCTTCCTTCGCGTCTAACCATGACCCCGCGACTGAGTAGACGGTCCACGCTGATTAGCAGCGCTCGTGCTGCTGCCTTCCCTCGCAGACTACTTCAAAGACGTTCATTGCTCACCCTCTCGCACGTCGAAGGGTCCAAAGACCCCCTGCTCGAACGCCGTACGCTCCCGGTATACTTTCGCGACGAGATCCTGGCCAAGCATGCTGAGCGAGCCGCGCTGGTGTGCAGGCAGGAGCGACCGCGGGCGCATGGTGGTCCGCCCACGCGAAATTTGGGCATTGGAACGCACCTCACGTGGGACTTTGGGGAGTTTGGCCGGCATGTAGGAGCACTTGCGAGGGGTCTCGTTGGGATGGGCGTGCGGAAGGGGGATCGCATCGCGGTCGTGATGGGGAACAATAGGTACGTGTGTTGTTTCGTCGTCGGGGCCGTTGGTTGTCTCACCTCCCCGTCACATTCATGTTGGACTTGGCAGCGCGTATGCGATGTTACAGTGGGCGTGCGCGAGTGTGGGTGCGATTCTGGTGACGCTCAACCCTGCGTACCGCGTCAACGAACTCGTGAGTTTTCCCTGTTTGCTGAACACGGGCGTGCGACGTGTTGAACGGTGTCTGCTGGCGATGTACCGCTACGCCCCATCTAGGTGAACACTCTGAACGTCGCGGGCGTGTCCCACCTCTTTGCGGTCCCGCGCCTGCGGAGCTCGCAGTACATCCGCATGCTCTCCGAGGCCTTTCCGGACTTGCGCGTCTCTGCACCTGGGGACATACGCTGCGAAGCTCTCCCTACGCTCCGACACCTCGTCGTCGTGGACAACCTCGCCGATCCGGGCGCGTTCCAGAAAGAGATGGAGGACACCAGGTGTGTCGTGGATTGGCGGGAGATGCTTGTCTGGAGGGAGGACGGCGTCGAAGCGCGCCGCGTGCGTGCGTTTGTCGACGAGCTGCGTTCGGACGATGTCATCAACTTGCAATTTACAAGGTGCGTCTGCGGTGGGGTTTTGGAGTTGCGATGGGGGTATGTGACCTTGGTTGATGCAGCGGGACGACGGGTGCTCCCAAGGCTGCTTCTGTACGTGATTCACCAGGAGCCTCCGTTGATCCGACTCGAAGCCTACTATAGTTGACGCATCTCAATATTTTGAACAATGGGCTTGGAAACGGTCGGTGTATGCAGTTCACGCAAGAGGATGTGCTTTGTGAGTGTGTACGCTAACTAATGACACGATGGTGACCTGATGTATGGTATAGGCAACGTTCCACCTTTGTTTCACTGTTTTGATGAGTACTTTTTGCGCTCTATCGCCCGTTGTGTATCTGACTCTTTCCCGACCTATACGTCTCGTATTGGGAAATTTGGCCGCGTGGTCTCATGGTGCCTGTGTCGTCTATCCCTCAGAGTCGTATGACCCGAAAGCCATTGTCGATGCTGTGGTGCAGGAACGATGTACTGCGTTGCATGGCGTACCCACACATTTCCTGGGCGTATTGGCGGAAGTGCAACGGCGACAGGATGCAGGAGAGAAACTCAATCTAAGTCGACTGAGGTGAGTCGACAGCGGAAAAGAAGACAGCATATTCAGCTAGCACGTTGAACCAGGACTGGCATCGCTGCTGGGTCTCCGGTACCTATCGATCTAATGCGGCAGCTGATCGACAAGCTGAATTTGGTGGAACTGACTGTCGCGTATGGCATGAGTGCGTAACTCATTTCCTCTGACGTGTTTTGCTAACTCGTGCCTGTGTCATAGCGGAGACAAGGTGGAATTGATTCCGTCAAACACTTGGGGATCCACTGACTTGATTCCGTTCCGCAGCCCGGTCTCCTTCCAGTCCACGCCTGCGGATCCGATTGTCAAACGGGTGGAAACGGTGGGAAAGGTGCAACCTCATGTGAGAGCCAAGATTGTAAACCAAGATGGAGAGATCGTTCCTGTCGGAACGCCAGGTGAATTGTGCGTCGCTGGTTATCTACTCCAGAAAGGGTGTGTCCGTTGGCGTGCATATACTGGTTTTCGTGTCTTGATCGCGTTTGGTAGGTATTGGGAAGATGAAGAGCAGACGAAGAAGGTCATGCGTCCCGATCCCGTAGATGAAGCTGTCATATGGATGCATACGGGTGACGAGGGGATCATGGACGAGGAGGGTTATTTGCAGAGTATGTCTGACTGGGATGCCGTGCGTGATGCTGATCCGAGTTTGTCACAGTTGTTGGTCGAATCAAGGTCTGTCTCTACTGTGTTTGCTGTACAGGATGAATGACGCCGTACTAGGACATAATCATTCGTGGCGGAGAGGTAAGCCTCGTCAAACGCGACTTGCACGTTCATGATCTGAGTGTCCACTAGAATTTATTCCCCGTTCAGATAGAGAACGCCTTGACGGCACACCCGTTCATCAGAGAAGCGGCTGCGGTGGCAGTCCCAAACGCCCAATACGGCGAAGTCGTTGGTGCATGGGTGGTGCTCGAGCCGGGCAAGACCATGTGCAAAGAGGAAGTTCAACGAGCTGTGCGTGACCACATGAACCCACAGGTACGGAGCTTTGTCTGTGATGTTGTTGATGCTCACGCACGAGTGTAGAATGTGCCAGAGTGGGTGTGGTTCGTCGGTGCTGGCATGGACGCAGAGGAGCTGCCCAAGACGGCGAGCGGCAAAGTCATGAAGCACGTACTTAGGAAGTGGAGCGCGAGCAAATGTAACTAGTTAGCGTGGGAAAATGAGAAGAATTTATGCATAATAAATAAATAAATCAAGTGTTGTCTGCTTCGACATCGACCATGACAGTCTCAAAACGCGTCCGCATCTACACTCTCGAGGATCTCGGCGCACACACGTCGTCGCAAAGCTGCTGGGTTGCATTCAAGGGAAAGGTCTACGATGTTACCACCTTCGTCGCTGACCACCCCGGAGGCGACGACCTCATCCTCAACAACGCCGGCAAGGACGTCGAAAATGTCATGAAGGACAGGGATTCTCATGAACACTCGGAATCCGCATACGAGATGTTGGAGGAGTATGTGATCGGTCGTTTGGGCACCGAAGCAACGACCGTCTGCGAAGGTGCGCCACCGTGCCTCCTTCAGTAATGTCACCTCACGTCGCACACAGATTGGGAAGCTACGGATGACTTCCACCCAGAGGATACGGACTCGGCTGAGGACTTTGCAAAGACACAGTTTCTCAACCTCCGAGAACCGTTGCTCTGGCAAATGTGGAATGCCAACTTTAGGTCCGTTCCACCACAGGAGCGCGTCGTGGAGCTCTCTCTAACTCCTCCTTAGTAAGTCGTATTATCTGAAGCAAGTGCATCAGCCACGGCATCTGAAAGAGTCGGCACGTTTGTTTGGTCCCACTGTGCTCGAGGTCAGTCTGATGTGATGCCCCTAGCTAGGCTTCAGTTCTGACCGTGTAATAGATGTGTACGCGCACGTCGTGGTACGTAGTACCCCTAGTCTGGCTTCCCATCGCCATCAATCTCTTCTTGCGTTCTGCAACGCAATTTACCACACCGATACCGCCTTGCCTGGAAGCGCCTCTATTTCCGCTTTCCGTCTGGAACCTTGTATCGACAGATGCACTCGTCAAGACTCTGCTCTGCTTTTTCTTGGGTAACTTCATCTGGACTATCTTGGAGTATGGCTTGCATCGTTTCCTCTTCCATATCGACGATATCTTGCCTGATCATCCTGTTTTCTTGACTCTGCACTTCTTGCTTCATGGTATTCATCATTATATGCCAATGGACCGGTGGGTAGAGCTGTTCGTTGTTGCACAAGCATCTTGTTTATTGTTTTCAGTCTGAGACTTGTCATGCCGCCGATCCTGTTCACCATTCTCCAAGCACCGTTCACTCGGCTTGGATACGTACTATTTCCAACCGCTGTTGCGAATGGCATCATCTCTGGCTCGTTCACATTTTGTGGGTACTCTATCTGCTTGAAGCTCTGCTCTGTTTCTCACCAAATCTATAGACGTCCTGTATGATTGCATGCACTACGCGTGAGTGTCCTCCCTTCCGGTAACGCTTGCATGCTCATGCCATGCAGGTTACATCACACCAGGCTTCCTGCATACATGCGGGAGATGAAGAAGTACCACTTGGCGCACCATTACAAGAACTTTGAGCTCGGTTTCGGTGTTACCAGTATGTCTCGTCGTTACCGCTTCCAGTTGCTCTCTGATGCATGCAATACAGGCAAGATTTGGGACTACGTGTTCAACACTGTGCTTCCAGTGTGAGCATTATATCTCCGAGGTAGTATCTGTTATAGACGATGGGACATCTTGGGGTTGCTTCGTTTGTTAGAACAATATCCTACTTGATTAGGTTAATACAACTAAGTTAGGCTAGACCACGCTTCACAGCCACATATAACAAGGTGCTCATGCCAGCGAGCAAGGTCAACGTCGGCGTAGACGAGGCGACCTTACTCAAGGCCTACAAACTCACTACACTCAACCCAACGTGAGCCCTTCAAAGTCCATATAATGACCCGTTGACATGGATTCCCATCAGCAAGTGGGAAGAAGTGGATCATGACTTTGAGCATCCGCTATCTGGCTTCGTCACCTCTGTCGGTGGGGACGGCGACGGCGATCCGTTGGGTCTAGGTACTACCGTCGAGTACGCCGTTCGCTTGATCATCTCTCGACGTCTTACTGACCTGCACCTCTTAGTCTCAGGAATATGGACGTGGAAACAAGTAGGAACCTCGATTGAAGTCTTGGTATCTTAAGCTGGGTCTGACGACCGCACAGAGTCCACCGTCATGTTAAGCTCAAAGTCCTTCGATCCCAAGGCTTTCCTGGCCGCAGTTCACCCCAACGCGACGTACCAAGACTTGGCCACTGGCATAGCCCATCTCCAAGCGTCCATCGATGCGCGGTCGGAGCAAGTCCGGGTGCTAGTCGAGGACAACTTCGATCGTTTCGTCGCAGTGAAAGCATCCACGGACGGTATGCTTCCCGAGAATGTTCTTCGACGTCGCTGATTGCGTACAAGCTCTGTATGCTGAGATGCGGGAAGGCCTCTTGTCAGACGCCAGCGAGTACGGATCGAAGCCGCTCACGGATCACCTGAAACGTAAGCCAATGGACCGGGTTCCCGCAATCTGTCCCCTTCACTGAGCGTTTATCTACATAGGTTCCGCTGTCAAGGCTAACCAGGTGTTCCTTCCGGTATTGGAGAATTCTGCCAAGGCGCAGAGACTACGCATGACGCTCTCCGTGTTCGAGCGTTCCAAATTTCTTTTCAGTCTACCAGGAACTCTCGCGGAATCCATCGAGGCGGTCAGTTGGAGAGTTGGATCCATGATATTTGGTTGGCGTGACATGCTTTTCCTTCGCACAGGGCAAGTATGAAGCTGCGTTACGCACATACAACAAGGGCAAGTTTCTTCGCGATTCTCGACAGGGGAAAATGATATCAGCAGAGTCTTCGGTCAGCGGAAAGCCAGCTAGTGCTGCGTCCGAACAGAAACGGATATTGGAAAAAGTGTGGGCTAGTGTCGAAAAAGTCATGGCAGAGATGAAATCACTTCTTTTTTCAAAACTACAAGAACCGGGTCGGAGCGTCGAAGAGCAGGAGAAGACGATCGAGTATGCTGCTTATTGTTTTGAGTCCTTCCATCGCTGATCGTCCGTAAGGATTTTGTTAGAGCTAAACACGACAGAGGATCCGATATGGACTTACTTCGATAGCCAGCATACCCATGTCATGAAGCAGATCAATTCCTCGTATCGATCTGGTGTCGAAGCCATCAATAGTGGGTGTATTCGTGGGTGATAGGGCCTTGCTAATTTCCTCTTAGGCGCATTAGCCAAGGTTCCTGCTGAAATAGGTGATACTGATGGCTTCAATGCCTCACTCAAGTCTCAATTGCAATATTGCCTTGCTTCCCTCGAGACGAAACAACCTGAAACGGTCATTGGTGGGTTCCAACGCAGTTCAGGTAGTTGTTATTCATCGACCCCGCAGCGCAGAGTGGAGGTCATGAAGTTTGGGAGGCAATCTTCGAGATGATCAAGAACATGTCTGAGACATTGCTCTCTTCACTTCCAAATTTCTGGAAGATCGCTAGAAGCTTTATAGAAGGGAAGTTCAAAAGGGTTCGTTTAACACCCGATCATGGGATGATTTACTGACGCCGAGAATTAGCCTTCTGGCTCGCGGCGCAGCGTCCAACAATGTAGCCAAATGGCGCTCGACATCGTGAAGCTCTATGTTTCACTCTTGTCTGAGTTCTTCAGTCTTTCCGATGCAGCCGTGATGCAAAAGAGTGGTAACGACACTCCGCCAAAATTACTTCCGAGACATTCCAATGCCTTGACTACTGCCCACTTTTTGATCAAGATCCTGATCGAGATTCAAGACTTTTCTAGCGAGGTGGCGGGAATGGACATCGTTCCTGAGGCGTCCTCAAGTCTTAGGAATCTGGTGGAAAGCGCTCGATGGAAATTTGGAGACATTCTCGTCCGTGCCTGGCTACGAGGTCTTACCTCCGACTTTCTTGATATATGCTACTGACTACGATCGCCAACAGATGCCACTCTATTCCACCTCCTCGAGACGTGGACACCTTCTACCCTAGATCCTTCTGTGACACAATTCATGTCGCTGCTCGATGTGTTCCAGAGACATCTGACTACATCTGCATTGAAAATTGCTGGAGGGATTGAGTTATCGTCCACTTCGTCTTCATTCCGGACCATACAGCAGAGTCAAATATCGCCTGCGTTTACGACGAAGATCACGAAAGCCTTCTTGGACGCGGTTTATGCATTTTTAGATGGCTTAGTTCATTTGACTTCATCCGAGTGGACCATGACAACGGAGACGACTTCTGGTTCAGCTCAACAATCGCCAGTGAAACTGTTTAATCTAAATGACGTGGTGAGTACGACGTATCAGTGAGAATGGGATTGTCTGATGACAGAATAGGACACCAGACTCCTTCTCATGCTCTCCAACTTCGTGTACCTCTCGGGAACCCTGATTCCTAACCTGATCTCTCAGTTGGAGAGTACATTTGGGGTTTCCAAAGAAGACGACCGTAATGTACGTTCCTCGTTTCCATGTTATCTGAAGTGCCGACGACTGCCTTTCCTTAGACTGTCGTCAAGGTGGTACAAACGTTGGACGGAAAGCTGTTTGATTCATACGTGAAGCCCAAGTCTGCCACGGTGACCAAGATACTGCGGGAAGGCATTCTGGACCGCAAGATGGACTGGTACGAAACACCGCAACCAACTGGTAAGCACAACGTCCGAACCTCGCTGATATATGGGCATTCTGAATCCCAGACAGAAATCCGAGCCTACATGTTCCGAGCGTCGATGACGCTCGTGGAGATCCACGCACAAGTCAGTCGTGTCGCGGAAGGACTGCTTGACCGTATTTTACACGCAGTTGTTGAGGATGCTGCAAATGAAGCTTTGTACTGTTTCCAGCAAGTCAAACGATTCGGAATGGGTGGTATGTTGCGGGTACGTCGCTCATTTGGGCATTCGGCAAATGCTTAGTGCTTATTGCTTACTACCTATGGTCAGGCGACGCTCGAAATTGAATTCATGCACCAAACGCTCGCCCGGTACGTCTCGCCTGCAGCGACCAAGACGCTTTGTGAGTTATACAACAAGATATCGATGGCGTATGCACGACGACCGGGGGACGAGAACCTCCAGGGGCACCTCGACAATGTGAAAAAGATCCTCGCTGAAAGTCGGCGGGCGACGAGCATCGAGTTCATGTGTTTCAGGCAGCCCAAGGAGAAGAACGGTTCGAAAACGTCGACGAGCGGCGGGAAGGTGAGGTCGAGGGGTGATGCAACGCCGCAGTCTGCGAGACAGAAGCGGTCGGGTGTGTAGGGAGATGGGTTTGTATTACACATATCATGGTAGAAATGTGTTGAGACTCGGAGTGTCATCTAGCCTGTACTACCGTGGTGTACCTGTACCTCAGGTCAGCTTCCACTTCGATAACAACCAGACGCTACTGCTCAATGTCCAGTCCTCTCAAAGTGTTGTTGATGGCCAATAACATAGTTGGCGTGACTCGGAGTACTGATATTATCCGGCTAACACACGTTTATTAGGCCATTCATTCAGGCAAACCAGTGAGCCGAACGCGCACGGGCCTTGTTAGCGCTTCGGCGCCAAGAATCAGGGCACAGCAGCGCATGTTAACCATCACTCTCACCACATCCTTTACCTCCCTCCCTTCTCTGTGACAATGAGCACAGCAACCGGTATTCCAGTGATATTCCCTCACGATGGTGAAAGGCGTAGAGTTCAGTGGGACGTGTCGGATTTTCGAGAAGATGACAAAGTGCCAGCGCCCAAGTAAATTCGAACTTCTGGCGGCGTCTGCGGGGAATATTGAATTGTTTCTGCAGGTACCGTCATGCAGCGCCCTCAGCACCATGGCCATGGATGGATTTCAACCAGGACGTCGCTGACGTCCCACCGCTTTCGCCTGCGGTAGCCGACCCATGGAGTAGATACCCCCAAAGTCATTTCGGAAATTGGACTCCAGACCAAGTGAATCGATGTCGCATGCTGACGATTTGCCAAGACCAATATTTGTGCCACATACACAAAGTGGACGTATTCAAGGACGGAATATTCGACAAGCCAGAAGCAAAGGAGTGCACGCGTCAAATACCCTCAGACCCAGATGCAGCGAAAGCATATTGGGATGACTTAAAGAGTCCAGTGAGTGACTCGTTTCATGCCATGTTACTGATACGAACCTGTCGTATTTGACAGCTCGATCCAAAGTTCCGCGTCCGAGTCCTTTTCATCGAGAACATCACCCTCAACGTGCTGCAGATACTGGGCGCAAGGTGCGTGGCCCGTGACGAGCGCTTTTTTTGATCTTCATGGTGACTAGATACAACATCGAACCCTTTTTCTTTGCATCCTCTGCAAACTGGATTCCATCGCGATACCAGGAAGACCCTCAATACGCGAAAGATCGGGAAGGAGACCGTGCGTGATCTGCTCTGTGCCTTGATTGTCCGCGGCTCACACTATGTAGACATCACGGTGGTGCTGCCATTTATACGCACAGTCAACAATCAACAGGAGAGGGGCAGTCCAACACCATCAAATGAAATACGATACCCACCAGAAAAAGGGCCAGCACCCATTACAGGTATGTTCGCATTCGATTTCTAGACCGAAAATAACCAACTTGGGTTAGATAAGAAGCAGATCATCGACACACAGGCCCCACTCATTTTGTCTGGTGCGTATTGAGTGACGCGATATTCCACATGTGTCCGACTGACGCTCGCCCAGATCAAAAGATATTGTTGCAAGATTTGCTCGCTATACACATGATTCGCAGTACGGAGGAAAACATCATTATATCCTACCATCACACATCACGAATTCAAAAGACAACGGCCAAGCGTCTCCACTCCCTTGTGCAAAGAACTGGCGATAGTGTATATTGGCAGAAAATCTACCAGAAGTCCAAAGATCCGACGTTTGTATTTCTTGCTATCCTCTGGTACGCACTGTACGCATGGGACGAAGCGCTCGAGGTGCTCTACGCACACCTGAGCGAGAAACTTGTAAGACAGTGATGCCTCAACATTGATTTGTAGCGTTGAACATGGTTCTTGCAGGAAGCCGCCGATGTCACATCGCACATCAAGCATACGCGAGAATTGCACAAGTTGCAAGCACACCTTTTGTACTATCAACAACTTCTCCGCGACTTCATGAAATCGGTCGAATTCGTGCGAGATACGCCGAACCCTGCCATGTCCCACGAGTTGATCTCTGATATTGAGAGAGACAGTTCCCAGAAACTATTAGAACAGGAATCAAACACCTTGTTGTCTGAGATCGAACGATTGGAGAAGCAGAGGAGCATACAGTCAGATCGATTGAGAAACGCGATGCAACTGGTTCGGCTCTCCAACACCCTCTAGCTATTGGTCTTGCTAACGAAATGCGACCAGGCCTTCTCTACTGTCAACATTGAAGACAGCAGAAGTATGCAGGCCTTGACCAAGGCCACTATGCGGGACTCTGCTGCCATGAAACAGGTGAGCATGGACACCCGCGAGGATCTCTGCTTTGCTTACTGGTGATCGCCAGATCTCGTACCTGACTATGATATTCCTGCCTGCGAGTTATCTATCCGTGAGTTATCTATGGTGTCGGGGCGCTTTGTCCGTGACTCATGGGGACGTCGATAGAGCGTGTTCGGAATGAACGTCAAAGAGATTAACCCCGGGACCCTCAAGACCTTGGGCACGTATGTCATAAGCACTGTCATCTTGACGGTAATCACTGCATGGGTCATAGTCGCCCTGCAAGAACAGAGTACCTTCCACCCTGGTGGACGCTATGTGATGAGACGTATCTTCTGGCCACTCTTTTTCGCCCGTGATATGATGCACAAACTGATGGCGATGGTCATGGACTATGCCAAGGCCTGGCGTCGGGCGAGAGGCTGATTGGCGTCACATGTGCGCCTGCTACTGCCCGACTCCATGCATAAAGAAATCTGCGTATATACGGATTGTTGGTGAGATATTCTTGGATACAGGGATTGCATTGCTATTATTTAATATGACTGGACTCGTGGGTGTTTCCGACTGTGTTGTTCCAGCGATGTAGCGTGGTCGATTTCTGAATACCATTCGGTTGTGCCAGCGTGACGCTGCTGCACTGACGCACATGGTGATGACAAGGACGATATCGACGCGCACGACGATGACCATGCTCATGCTACAGCCCTTCCACGGATCTCACCGGCGCTCGACGACATGACGACAACGCTGATGTTAAACGAAAACGTGACGGGCACCACGACGGTGCCACGTCGATGGCACCCAATACGAGTCAACACAAGGACGCCGAAGCAATGCGCACGACGACAACGGTGGGTTATTCGAGCTCAACCGCTCACCCGTCGGCCCCACCGTGTCCATTCGAGCGCAACCGCCCGTGTATTATCCCTAATGGGTGGCACCTGGATATGCCCGTGCCATCACCGCACCCAGTTTGACGACGCAACGCAGAGGAGGATGATGATGCCGCGTCAACGACACCACCGTGTGCCACCACTGCACCGTGAGCGGATACAATGCCAACGACGACGCTCACGGTGCCACATCGATGGCACCACCATGCCCGTGTGATCACTTCACCCCTTCCCACCACGAGTCGACACGACACTCGTCCTCGTCCTCGTCCATACTCCCCTATTTTTTTTGGCAATTACTATACGACATGACTCGATATAATAGATATGCATAGATTACCCATATTCTCCACTCGTGCATACCAAGATTCATGTGCATACCCACCGAGTGGTAACAAGCGACTCGTCGACGATACAGTACAACTCCGTATCCGACACGATGTTGATTCCGGAGTTTCTTTATCCGGTCGAACGAAAGCTTGGCTGATCTATTTTCATAGGCATGAATACGTGGCAGTCGGACGTGCGGCACGATGAAGAACCGCGTGGTGGGCACTAGTAGCCGGTGATCCGACCAACTGACCAGATGACCGTCGAAGACCCGGACTCTTCGAGAACCGAGCATCGTTGAATTTACGACCCTCCTCTCCCCATCGAGCACCCAGGTAGCAGCGACGACACGCCAGGATGTCTGCGCCTACGTTCGACCAACAGGCCCATTTGGATCCCCTTCAAGACTCAGACAAAGGTTCCGGGAATCACTGGGAACACCGTGAAGCGAACAGCGATTCCAAGCACACACCGCTACAATTTTTACATCGTGTCTCGGCTCTCTTGGCCCACTATGGCGTCGAAACGCATGGGTGCGTACCGTCCAGCACTGCTCGTGTGGTCGATCCGACTTAGGTTACCGAACGAACATGCCGCCATCGCAGCATCGCGCCAATCCCGGTGTCAGAGCGGGTCGACACCCGGTGGTACCAAATGTTTTTCGTGTGGTTTTCTGCCAACATGAACGTCCTCGCGTGCGTGTCTCTGCATCCATCGGAAAAACGTGACGAATGATCTCGTGCTTTGCAGCTTCGGCACGGGAACCGCAGGGCCAGCGTTCTTTTCCTTGGGTGTTCGCGATGGAATCGTGATTGCAGTCGTGGTCGACTTCGTGTAAGGATCCCATTTTTGCAGTGATTCGTGTGACTCATACAACAGGACGTTAGGTTTTGCCTGTTCCCAGCGTTCTTGTGAGCCACTGTCAAAGGTCTCGTATGGCTGCGTGGGTCTGAGCGTGTGCATAGTGCTGTATTTGGACCAAAACTAGGGACGCGTGCGATGGTGCAATCACGCTTCTCGTGGGGGTGAGTGGCCACGAATCTGTCTGGTATGCGGGTTGCGTTCAACATGTTTCAAGCTACTACGGATCTATCATACCGAGCGCGCTCAACGTCTTCTCGATGCAAGGATTTCTGATTCTGAATTGCATCATTGGCGGGCAAACTTTGGCGAGCGTGAGCCCACATCTGAACGATACACTGGGAATTGTGATCATCAGTGTGATCTCCCTCACTGTCAGTAATGTTCGGTGGTGCGACTTCGTCCAGTCCCCTGAGTCTTTTGTAGGTGACCTTCTTTGGTTATCGGTTCCTGCACTGGTGAGAATCCCAACATTGGCACCATGAAGATGGCTAAAGCTTGTCCATAGGTACGAGAGTATTGCATGGCTACCGAACGTCATCGCTTTCATTGTCATGCTAGCACTCGGGTACCCACAGCTGCATGCTATCCAGTCCGTGTCTGCCCCGACTCCTACTCCACGCTCGGTCTTATCCTTTGCGTCGACGATTGCTTCGAGCATCATCAGCTGGTGTCCGATGACGCCCGATTACGGTGTATACCACAGTCCTGCTGCATCATCGTAAGTTGCATCTCGCCTTTGTCTTCGTAAAAGGCTGACCAGACGTCCAGCACGCGGATTTTCCTCTACACATACCTCGGTTTCGTGATCCCCAGTGTGAGTGCCTGCATCATGCAGGTGTCCTCGCAACTCATCTCGATGACAGATCACCGGACACGCGCTCGGAATAGCCTTTGCGGCTGCGGCTCCCAACGTGCCCGCATGGAACACTGGGTTTCAAAATAGCACGTCCGTCGGAGGTCTGCTGTATAGCGTTTTAGCCCCCCTGGGCGGTTTTGGCAAGTTCCTCACGGTGCTTGTCGCACTGAGCGTCCCGAGCGCGTGTGCGCCGACCATGTATACGTTCAGCACGAGCCTCATGTCTGTCGCTCGCTGGTTCTGCCACGTACCACGCTGGGTATACATCGTCATCTCCGAAGCCATGTACGTTGTCGTATAGAACGATTAGATCAGAAACTCGAACTCGCCTCACAGATTAATTCCCGTCGCCATCATAGGTGCCCAAAGGTTTTACGCCACCTTTGTTGACATACTCAGTAAGCAGAATCGTCGTTCATCGTGTCCGACATCGACATCTCACGCCAGGCCATGGCAGGCGTCATCGGTTACTGGAGCACGGCATTTGTGGGTATCGTCATGACCGAGCATGTCCTCTTCCGGGGTGCGTTTTCCGAGACGGCCTATCCCATCGCGACGTGGGACACGCCGAAGCTACTTCCGCGGGGCGTCGCCGCGGTGTTAGCATTCATATGTGCGTTTGGGGCGTTGGTGCCGTTCATGTCGCAAGCGTGGTACGTAGGTCCGGTCGCAAAAGTCGGATCCGGGGATTGTGGTGTCTATGTTGGGTTCGTGGTTGCCGCGTTGACGTATGCGGTGTTGAGGGCATTGGAGAGGAGGTGGGATAGAGAACAGGACAGGGGGGGAAAGGTGCAAGAGGTGGAGGATATGCCCAAGGTATAGTTGGTTATGTACCTTGAACGAGTGGTGGATGTGTAAAGTATTTCTTGGATCACACTTGCGATAGAATAACTCTTATATGCGTAGCTCAAAGACTGCCAAGTTCCTCCGGTCCGGAACCCACTGGAACTAACGTCTGACACGTCTGTATCATAAAAAAAATACTTCAGAGAGGGAGGAGTATACCTAGTGTCTAGCCATCATGAAAAGAGGCGGGACAACACGGCGAGCACGAGTCCAACCACGAAAGCAACCGCAAACGCACTCCCTTTCCCCAGCCATGTCTTCACTGGACCCATCTCCACCGTCTCCACCAATAACGTCTCGAGCTCTTTCGCCAGCGATGCCATCCCAAACACCGACTCTGCGCGCTGCTTGGACCGCTGCGCCAACGATGCCCGTTCAGACGCATTCATACGACATATTTCTTCTAGCGCATCCGCCCAGATGCTCGGATCGGGCGTTCGGAGCCAGCCTGTCCGCTGATCTGGTGGCTGGTTCACGATGCTCTCCGTCGGGCCACCACTATCGCACGCCAGAACGGGCAGTCCACAGATCATACCCTCGACAGGTCCGATACCAAAGTGTTCGTTCGCAGGCGTGTACAGCAGCGTGAGCGTGGAAGCGGATCGAAGCAGCGCAGAGCGTTGTGCGGTCGTGAAATTCAAGAGGAAGAGCACGTCTGGTTCGGTTTCAGCCGTACCTGTGAACGAGGGGGCTCGGACCTTGGAGTTTGGTGGTGTGATGACGTTGAACAAAAGGTTGCTTGATCGTGCACGCTCGACAAGACTGTTCAAGGTGTGGATGTTGTCGTGAAGGCGGGGGTCATAACCGCCTACAAGAGAGTAAGCGATCAATCGAGTGAGTGAGGGAGGCGGAACGCTACCGGCAAGAACGAGCCGCGTGTTGCGAGACAAGTGTTGAATTGAGGTTTTATTTCGGAAAAGAGCGAATGCGTCGATGGCTAGTGCCGCATTTTTCTTCAGCTCAAAGCGATTCAACGAGATCAACGTCGGTTGCTGTCTTGACAAACGCGTAAGCAAGCGTCGGACGTGGTGGAGAGCCCGTCCTTACGATGTGATCTGGATAATGTCTGGAGCTGTCCAGTCGATGGGTGCTTGATACGCATTGATGTTGATGCCTGGATAGACGACCCTGGGCGTCAAGCTAATGGAACTGAGATAAGCCTTGGTAATGCGTGCAGTGAACTCGGAGTTGGCGACCAGTGTGTCAGCCTGCCCTACAAAGACGTGCATGTAAACTGTCTTTGTTTCCTACGACAACACAAACCACGTACGCGTCGTGACCTCCTCGAGCCAATCCATCGGATAGCGATAGAATGCTTTGAGTATGCTGGCCTTGTTCTTTTGAAACGCGCCTTCTACGAAGGCGCCATGTGCGAGCAGCTTATCGGGAAAATGGCAGTAAAAAAGGACGCGTTTCCGGGTGAACGTCTGGAGGAGGGGTATGCATGTCGAGAGTTGGTCTACGAAGAAGACGTCGTGTTCGGGTGGGGCAGAACGAAGGAGGAACTGTGTCAGCGTGAGATGGAGCTGTCGTGCGTGTGCAAAGAGAATATGGAATTTGCCGTGCCATGCGCGGGGAAAGGGTGGGACGACGTGGTGTACGCGGAGAGTACCTGTCAAGGAGGGATGAGAAATGGGCAAGGGTGGGTGCAGGTGGTTACCGTCTCGTGTCTCGTCGAAACAGTGGTCTGAGTCGTGGTGCGAGGTGTAGATGTCGACGGTGTGTCCGAGCGATTGCAAGCCGAGCGCTGCGTCGACGACGAGTCTTTCGGCGCCGCCTGATGAACTGTTGAGTTCGTTCAACGTTGTGTAGGTAGTGTAACGTACCAATTCCGAGGTCTGGATGGATGAACGCAATGCGCAATTTTGGTGGTGCCATTCAGACTCTGGTTAAGGCGTAATTGACTTCTCGATGGAACGCGGTCGACCTTTGGTTCCCTCTTTTGCCGGCTTACAGTGGACGTCGAATTGCCTATCCCAACACAGACGTTTGGCACCACCCACGCTCGACTCCGTCATGTTCACCCGACCGAATCAACGCCGACACCCTCTATTTGGTTCCCAAGGTAATTGGTATTCCCGACGATCAAGCGCTGTGTATGTGTTGCTGACAGGATGGGATCTGGACAGGTTGGTCCAGACGGTGAACGGCCTTTTGAAGGTGTCGAATTATTGGTCGTCGAACTCAGTTTACCGGTTCATCCTCTGTGCGCCACCTTCTGGATCGCTTCAAACTCGACGGAGAATCACAACTGAGTACGTATATATGCTACAAATGCCATCGTCGCTGTCATCTCCTAGGGAACGACGTTTCCTGGCGTCAAGAATGCACCGTTGAAGGCATCGTCCGGGTCGACCAAGTGGCGAGTCGTCCTGTTTAGCCACGGTGCGGGTTCTTCCCAGTTGATGAACGTGAGTACATGTATCACCTTGGAGGCGAGATGAATGGCCGTGGTTGACGTGGACAGTCAGCAATCTGTGGGGAGTTGGCATCACGTGGGTACGGAACAGGTCCGAGCGTGCGGGTGGCCGGCGAGCATGGGGAGACGAAAGATGTGTATTGGTTAAATTGGACCGACCTCGAGCGTGAAGGCATGGAGGGGCATGTCTGACCCAATGTAGGTGGACAGACATGGAAGAACAGCCCATGGACGACACGACTCTTCGCCATGTTCAGCTGGCTGTCCGGCTAGTTGAAGTCGAAGGCGTGCTGCTGGCTTTACGGCGACTCACGGAGAGACAAGGTTTTGTTTCCATCGAACGTCCTCCTTGCCTATGCGAGTGGGAGGGCTGGCACGCAAGGCCTATCATTGCGGGCCACTCGTCTGGTGGAAGTCTCGCTGTAAGCGCTCTTACTTTTTGTCTGTTCATTCCTGTGACGTTGTATGTCAGATTGCAGCTGCCGCGGATCAACGCTTCGACTTTAGCCACGCGATCGTGTTTGACCCCGCTATGCAGCGTACGTCGCGTCCTTGAGCTCATGTTCAGGGTTGCATCCTTGGGACAAACTGATCTCGATACCTCTTCTTGCCATCAACTCTGAAGAATACGCAGGTGGGGACGAGTTTGCAAAATTGCTAGCGATCGCGCCATGTGTGGAGACACATGGTATATACGTCATACGTGGGTATGGACGCACTGATTAAGCGTTACGAATGACGAGGTGTCTTGATGTACAGCGGGAGCGACGCATCCATCATTCAGTGACATCTTTTTGATTTTGCCGGACCACATTAACCGGTGTATCGGTCTCACTGCCGACCCATGGCATATTGTCCACCGAATGATCGACACGACGAGTAGGTTTTTGGAGGGTGAAGAGACGAGGGTGAATCATACCGTCAAATGTGTGGACAGGCTGTTCCTAAGGGATCATGACATCGGGATTGCAAGTTTGGTGAGAGTAGAGTATTAAATTGCTCTATAGTAGGATCGGAGATGCGATGTTAATGTACACTTGCTGATAAGTAGTGTGCGGATAAATAAATAGCGGAACCGATATACGAGAGATCATCTCCGAGTCACCGTGCGCCTGTAGGTCCTGTTGAGCATGGCGCTGGCATCCAAAATGCGCTTCAAGTGCGCCATGAGGTCTTTCGCGAGGAAAACGGCGCCATTGTCTGGCTCGTAGCGAACGGCATGGTCATCAAGTGATTCGAGCACCCTGAGCTCGAGCGGATGAATGCGTGCCGAATGCGAATAACGAAACATGGAGGCGAATTCGTGTCGAAAGATGTGGATGTCGAGCAAGGGGGTTCCAGATGGATCTACGGTCGTCTGTCCGACCACTGCAGAGCGACTATCAGACACGGGTAGGGGGTCGTACTATGAGTCCATGACGAACGTTGTACGAGACAGACGTCGCGTTGCAGCTTTGCAAACGCAAACGTGGGGTCCTGGCTAGCGTCCCACTGTTTGGAGAGCACGGCGGGGGTGGGTGCGAACGACACCGCGGGTGTCATGACTTTGACGGGGTACACATAGGAGGTGAGTGTCACAGAGGGGGGATTTATATGCTCTCACGTGCGGAAGTCGGAAGTCGGATATGTGGTTCTTTGTGACCCCATGATGCGGCAGCCTCGAGGTCCGATGTCAATGGCTGGCCACCGCCGTCATATCATCGCACAGGAAATATTTCAGAGCCCGCTATGAACCTGTCGTACACCGCGTTGAGCGCCGAGCCGTTTACAATGGCTGATGGGCTGTGTATGTACTACGGCCACGGCAACCTGGTCCCTCGTTTGCTTACGGTCTCCTGCCAAGGGCTCCCTGTTGACTCATTTACCGCATCGACAGGCAGTCGTGGCACTGGATGCTGATCTTGGCGAATGTATTAGAAGTCTTTGGCTTATTGTCGTGCGTGTACAAGTCAGCACGCGGGCAGACTGACCAGGAAGCACCAGCTAATCCAGAGAGTCCAGGCCTACCTAGATCGTGCTGCGCAGACCTACGGTGTTATCTACAGAGGATAGTGGAAGGCCCCCCAAGATGTTACGCGGCGTCTAATTGGAAATCTCCGTTTGTGACATGGAGATGGGTTTCAGTCGTCCACGCTAAGTTCTTCGGACTCAAAGAATTTGAAAATCGTCTAGTGACTCAACGCCCCAGCATAGAAATCTACCAATTTGGCAGTCCTCAGGTCAGGCCTCTCCGCACTTGTGGGACATCAATCGCCATAATTAAGGATGAAAATTACCCATCATGCGGGGAAGTTCCCGATTCTTCTATAACGAACTCGAAATCTACAACCGATCTGTGAAACACGCAAACCTCAGTAACTGATTTCGCCGCCCTTTATTCCACCAAACGAGGGACACCGCCTCGATTGGGCCTACAGCCGGTGTAGAATGGCCAAGGCTGAAGCATTCCGTATCCTTGCAAGTCTAAGTTAGCACTTTGCTTTCCACTGATGTGCAACGCAGCAGACATGGATCCGGTTTTGCAGCGGTTCAACAACGTTCGCGCTCACTCGTTGGCTGATAGCCTCAGGTTGATCCGAGCCAGTGACTTGGTTTGAGAAATTTACAAAGCAGTGCTTGTAAAGGATCCCAACGGATCTGAGAGCACCGCGTCAGGGACCTACGTATAACTGATAAGGTGTTGATATCAGCCATCCTCAAGATTTATATGGTCACCTCGCATCTCATCGACCGCTGAAATTGTTGTCGAGCGCTGGACAAGAAAGAAGTAGGCGGTGTTGTTATTGAGCACTTGGGCTCGAAAGAAGTGGACGGGGTTGTGGTTAAGTACCAGGGCTCAATTGGTGTCGTCGTGGTTGAGCACTCAGCCCGTGAAAGAGGTGGGTGGAATTGTCGTCGAGCGGCATCGACGAGGGATAACATCGACCATAGGGTCACCTATGAAGGTGGCGTCGAGCACCAGGGTTTGTGAAAACGCGATGGTGGACGTCAATGAGCGCCTGTGCTCTGAAAACATAGGGAGGACATCGTCGAGCGCTCAGGCTCGAGAAAGAAGTGAGCGGCGGGATCGTCGAGTCCTAGGGCTTGCCAAACGGGAGGTGGCAGCGTCATCGGCCGAGAGATAGGGATCGTGAAAAGGGCGAATGGGGGGTGCTGTCGGCACGAGCGCAGTGCAGAAATGAATGACCGAAGTCTTCTTCTGAGGGATCTACGTGCACATCTTCTGATGTGGGTAAGTCAATTGATGATAGGCAGAGCGATCGCTCACACGAATTTCGGAAGACGCACTGTGGGGTTTGGCACACCACTCGTCTCTTACAACCTAGATATGGTCAGTCTGCCTTTTAGACGGCGGTAGCAGACGGTAGTGTCTGATGTGGTATCGCAGGTCCTTGTATGGCACGGACGGCCGGTTTTCAAAGAGCATTATACGTTAATTGCGACTCGGAAGCGCTCGGAATCATGATGGCTGATTAGAAGTGGGTAATCTGTTGGATGCACTAGCCAGGTCTCAACTGACGATGTGTTTGGGCGTCTAGACGGCCTTCCGCGCGCATCCTTCAAGTTAGCTTCACTGGCATGCTTACACGGGCTGAATGCTTTTGAGCATCAAAGAGGATTACGCCTCAGCAACGCGTACCTCCATATGTTCCGTGTTTTTCTGCTACGGTTTGCCGCAAGATAATGTTAGGAATCAGGATGAAGAACGTAGTGGGAGCTCTGTCCCTAACATTTGGTGGGAAATTCGTTGGAGTAAATTGTACAACACAATTCGCACATTTCCTGTGACATTGTCCCTACTGAACGTCTATGAATTTCACATTCCGCAAGGATCCCCCTCCCGAGATAATCTCATTCTTGATATTCTGCAACGCCACCTCCACAAATTGGGCCACCGTATCCTCGAGCCCATTCCAAAGATAATAGCGCAACTGATTGCTAGGATTGTTCCCTTGGAAGATGAACAGGACTTCACCCCCGTCTGGGTCACAGGTCCAAAGAGGCGCAGCGTTGGAGAGGCCGAAACGTTTCTGCAAGACGTCCCTGACGGTATCGGGCTTATCAGCCCAGTAGTAAGCTTTGTGCAAGCGGGCTTCTCTATCAGTCCAACCCACAGGTGGGGTGACGGTGGACATATCGGATAATCTGCCGCCGTGGTGTCAACACTGGAACGAGACACAAGAAGAAGAGACGGCACAGACGTACGGGATATAGTGGAGGTGTCGGTCAAGGCATGAAGAGAGGGCACACTCCGACTTTATACCAAGAGGAGCTTAGACAAGTCAAGCCTCTCCATATTCGGGTTTTACCGATCGACATTCTCGCCAAACAATGCGCACTTGCGATTGCTTTTCGTCGAAGTGGGCTGAAACTTGGGGCATTGGGGCCGGATCGGTCACGCTTTTAGTGAGTTGAGCGGCCGCGAATGTTTTTCACAAAGGCATAGACAATCAATCAATTGAATCGGTGGTACAACTGTACAGGATTGGCAGATGTTAAGGACTGTTGCTAGCGGAAGGCTACGAAAGTTCACGGAGTATACTGCCTTCTTCACCTTCTTTGTTGATGGTTGGCGCAAGGTCAGTTGTCATCTGATCATCGAACGTTCGTCTTCACGCCATACCCTAGAATGTTCTGGGCATACGGGCTTCCGAACTTTCGATGACAACATCAGGCGTAGCTCTCCATTTGTTATGTCTGTCTATGGGAACCAGCGTAAGACACACGGTAAACTTCCGAGTCAAGGGGTTGCATTGGCCTGTCTGGGCAGTGGGCATTACATGCTTGCCCTAGTATGTTTGGATAATTTGACACGAGGTCCACTTCGCTGCGATGATCTAGTAGGAAAAGGACACAAAGGTTCCGTGGGACTAGACTGTTCTTTATTCCTTCATTTCCGCTGACAGTGGGGCGCAAGGTCAGTCGTCATCTGACCATCGAACGTTCGTCTTCATGCCATAGCCTAGAATGTTCTCGGCATACGGGCTACCGAATTCCACTCCGTCCGACACAAGCCCTAATTCCCACCTCGTAGTGTGTATCTAATCCCACTCGTGACCCGTAAGCTTGACCTTATAAACCCCCACTTTCCCTCTTTTCGAACTTCCAGACGGCTCTCACCTTCGCTATCCTCTCAGTCGACTCTCGCCACCTATATGGCTTTTAATCCTATCCCCGCATTCAACAACCGACTAAATTTCCAAACGGATTTTGGATGGGATTTCACCCAAGTACATGACCCATTTACTTACGACGTGACCTAGAAGTCTCATTGTCCTACAGATCCATACGTTTCTTAACAATGTCGCCAATAACGCAGATAACTACCGGGAACGGGACCCGGCCAATCCGACGCAGCCATATCCGGATCCGGATCCAGAGCGTCGCAAACAGAACCTCCGCCTACTGCGCGATGAAATTATTGCGTTGACCCCGTAAGTACTACCACTGTGATCACAGGTACTCAGTTCTGATTCATGGAAATTATGCAGCCCAAACGGAGCGAAATACACCACACCCATACCAGAGCAATCGATCCTCCGCCAATCCCAAGGAATCCAGCTCGCTCCCACTCAGAATATTCAGTGGCAGGTCAACAACAATGCGGAGCGATTCTACATCATCTTTGATCTCCTCGGCATCTTTCTCTCTATCATAGGTCCCGCACCGACCATCAACACAACAGCTCCGACCCCGCAGAATTACTTTCTTCCCCTTGTTGTTGTGTATGCGAAATGGTGCAATACGTTAGTAGGGGGCGGCAGTGGCTTTACACCGACGGTTGCTCAAGTTACTTGGGCGAGACAAGACGCCAACCATCCGTGGTTTTTCTTTGTCGGCGCCAGCGCGAAAGGATGGACCCAGCCTCAAAGAGTGCGAGGACAACCGCCACCACCAATCCCGTGGCAATTACTTGCACAGAAGACACGTCACCAGTATATGTTTCGTCTTTTGCCGGTTAACTACCAAGTGTGGGGTGTTTCTCCGGAATTCGAAGATGAAGGCAGCAGGGGAGGGTGGAACTTTGGAAATTGCGGAGAGACATATCCGTTCCTCTATCTCATAACGTCAGTAGATCCTTATGAGCTCATTCCATTTACCTCTGACAAACCTCGGTGTAGGGGTGGCATGCCTGCGAAGAATATCTTCGGCATCGCCCTCAACATTGCCGATACTGCTCGGCTCGGAATCAATTGGGCACAGTACTGGGAGAGGGGCCCCATTAAACCACCTTGCAGGAACTGCTCGTATTTGATACAGAGATTTAATGCACTGGTGGCGAATTTCACGCTTTATCCGAACCCTTAATTCGTACTCTGTATGTTTTTACCCCCTAGTCTCGAGACCGAATGTATTTTTCTTTACCCGTACGATATCAATGTCAAGACCCAATCGCTTCATGTCTTCTTCGAGTTTTGGAGTCGCCTTCGCGATGCATCATGGCAGGTAGGAGGAGTGCCAGGCTCGGTTCCCACGCTCACTACCGTATGTACAATTCCTTGTCTTGGAAATTCACATTCTCCAAGGCCCCTCCCCGATATAATCTTATTCTTGATATTCCGCAGTGTTTCCCCCACGAACTGAACCACCGTATCCCCCAACCCATTCCAAAGACAATAGCGCACCTGATTGTTGGGATCGTTAACCTGGAAGATGAACAGGTCTTTACCCCCGTCAGGGTCACAGGTCCAAAGAGGCGCAACGTTGGAGAGGCCGAAACGTGACGTCCCTGACGGTATCTGGCTTATCTGCCCAGTAGTAAGTTTGCGCAAGCGAGTTTCTTCATCAGTGCAACCCGCTGGCGGAGTGATAGCGGCGGACTTGGAGGACCTGATCGTAGCAGTGTCAACACTGGAACAAGGGAGAAGGGGAGACGACGTGGATGCACGGTATAAGACTGGAAGTGAGTGTGTTAAACGCAAGGCCCACCGGCGGGACAGCTTTCAACAATACCAAGAGGAAGACGAACGCCTGCGTCCCAGAGGAGCCATACATTCAGATCATACCATATGCTTACACGAGCCCACGATTTACAGACAATATAGAAACCACGCACTACGATCTCCAAGACACTCTGGCTCTTCTTCCCTCTTCATCCTCTGCCTCTTTTCGGCTTTCAACCGGTTTTGTTGCCACAAGTATGTCAAATTAACGCTCGACAAGACCAGTAAGCATACAGACATGACGATGAACGTGATCATTGCAATCGTGTAGTTCGGCACCGGAGATAGATATTCAAGGAGCCAGGCGGAAAGCATATTACCCGATTCCATCATAATGAAAGTCATGGCCACGGCAGTTGCACGTCGGGTGTGTGGTGCACTGTTGTTCGCTACCCACGTGACAATTGTGGGCACGATACAAAATGCACTAGGGACGAAGAAGAAAAGGGAAGCATAACGGGTGTGGTTCGAGGTACTCGCTGGACATGTACTTCCGTCAGAAAGACATCAATCGCTAACTGATGGCTCCAACGCACCATAAAACATTGTGAAGCCGATCACTTGTAAGAGAGAGAAAAATATTACGGTGTATCCACGGCAGTGGTAACGGTCCGCAATTATGGCTGATATAAGACATACTTTGTGCGAGATGAGCAAGCATCAGGAACTTTTCTTGTCGAAGGACGCACGGTTAGACGTGACCACGAATGGAGGCATACTCATGAGTTGAGCTTTGAAACCAGCATATCCAAGATCGGAAACCATTGTCGGTGCGAAGCTACCGTCATAGATGTTAGCTATGAATGAGAAATTGATAACACGAGCTCACCTCACCACAGCAAACATTATCGTCCCTGATAGGACCATAATTAATCAAGACGAAACACTTGAAAGCGTAGAGACATTACCACTGAAGAAGGCCATGACAGAGAGGAGCCAGACATGCGGGGATTTGATTGCTTTTAAAACCTCTGTCCAACTAAACTTGTCCTTTTCTTCGTCCTCCGAGACAGAATCAGCGTGTTTCAGGGCGGTAACGACATACGCTCGTTCTTTCTCTGTCAGCAAACGCGCCGTCCCGGGAGAACGAGGAAGGAAGAAAAAGGAGATCACACCAAAAACAAAGGTAAGTACTCCCTCCTGTCAAGACTATTGAGTATCATCCATGAAGAGCCACTGTATAACGTACCAGGATGAATATCCATGCCCACCCGGGCTTTCCACCCTTTCCATCGAGACGCACGATGGCGTCAGCCAGTAAACCAGAGATAAAACCTGATGACGATAATATCACATAGAAAACCGCAACCCTAATAAGAGTGTCAGATAACATAACGCGATGCCGACCCAATGCATACCGTAATTGTAACCGCTCTCGAGGGTAGAAGAAGGAAAGATATAAGACGAGGCCAGGATAAAGACCACCTAACCTAATGATGAATAGGAAAACAGTATCCTGAGGTATTCGAACCTCCGACCACACCCTGGAACAATCGACAAGCCAGTAATCCAGAATAGTTGTTGACGAGCCCTTGACCTTCCATTGAAAAATGTCCGGTATCAAAGCGAAGTAAGAGTCGCTTACCTTGTGACGCAGAAATCGCGCCCCACAATGTGATCATGGCAGGAAGCATGAGATCAGGTCCCACGGACTGCGGTTTCGAAAGGTATCACTTCGTCATGCTGCGATAAATGATGTTATAGATTACCTTCAACAACAAGGTGGTCGGAAGCTCAGATACAATGAATGGACTGACGCCATCATGATGAGATGTCAAACTTAAGGATCATTCGTGTCACATACATGTGACCTATAATCAAAAGCAAGCTATACTACTATTTTATCAGCCGGGGATCGAACTAAGCAGGACGCCGGACGTACTGGATAATTCGACATAGCTAGTGATTTCTGCAGGCCAACGATACGCGCATTCTCGATGTTGACAGCGTCCTACATAATATCTACACTTCAGATATACCGAACATTAAATCAAGTTTAACAACACACCACGGTGGCAAGCAGGAAGAAGCAGGCAGTCAGTGGAAGAATCCATCTATCAAACTTCCTCCAGAGAGTGCGGTCGAGCGAAGCACGCTCTTCTTGCGAAAATTCTTGTTCCCTGTTATTTACGTCGTGTAAAGCGCGACGCGAGTACCAGTTTCGGCCACTATGCACCGGAAGGCAATCAGAGGAGCCCTATTCTATTTCCATTGCAAACACCAGTATGTACTTACCGCTCGATCATGGGAGATCTAGGGACCGGCAAAATGTAAACCACAGCTTGGTTGTAATTGAGTATGTTCGTTAGATCGTGGACTTCAGATTCCACTTGAGACTACTCACAAGTTAGTGGGCTGGAGCACGATGTCCGCACGACCACGATTTATAGGTCCACGAGTGAGACAAAGATAGGTCATAGCGGATCAACCGATGCCTATGGTATACCCGCACGAGGTATTACGGGTCGGGTCGGGTTTGGGTACTAGCTCCGGTTTCTAAACGAATAGCGATCGTCGCATTAAAAGGAGGCGCTACTAGCCAATGTGGGTTACAGGCATATGATGTCGTCCGAGTCGTGGCCTATAGAGCACGGATTGATACATCAGCGAAGTCATGGACACCGCAAAGGCCCCCAATTGTCCAGCCTGTAAGTCATTGGGAGTGACGGCGGGAAATTATTCAAAGCAACTTGAAAGAAACGGAATCGCGTTCCAAACATTACATGAGCCGCATGACGTTGATCACGCGAGCGAGCCTCGCTACTTACAAGACGGAATCGGGGGGAGTCAACGTGTGCTAATTCGGAGGCGAGAAAGTGGATTTGTAATGGAAACTGGTCGGCGGGCTAAATCTTGAGATGGTCTCCACGGCCGTTTCATGTTACCATCAATACACACGTGGCCTCATATCTCATGGGCTGAGGGAACGTACCGGAGGATGCGAAATCCATGATGGCGCTGAAATCACATATTGGCACTGACGCGCCAACTTTTCTTAAGAGGGAATGAAAGTTCACACACTTCAAAGCTTTACGTTTCGGATGTCCTGCAATACGGTAGGTTATCGCAAAGGTCAAGGCCTGGTCAGTGACTCGAGACAGATGGATTCAAAATGCGTGTAGGATCGAACAGGATCACTTCGTTTCGTTCTGTTCCGAAACATACGGCGCAATCACGTTAAATCCCCGGGCCCGCCCGACCTGGGGCCAGCTGAGCGCCGTGCGGCGGCCTGTCCAGAAGCTCATGATAGTGGAATCTATCAAGCCAGAGTAGGATAGGATAGTACGCTATACCCTCGCAATACGTGCTTGGTACAGTCATACTTGGCTGCCAATGACTGCGTCTTACTCATGCTAGTACTACTACTACTGTCACTAAAGTGGGGCAGGTGATGGATCCATCCAGAGTCCCCGCTAACGGTCGCCTTCTTGGAACGATAGATATATTCACACAACACCTTGTACACGAGCTTACGATTTACAGGCTATATACAAACATGCACTGCGATCTCCGAGACCCTCAGGCTCTTTCTTCCTCAGGCTTCTTCATCTGCCACCTGTGTCACGACTGGCCATTGGCAAGCCTTGCGCCGAGAATCGTAGGCGGAGTCTGATGGAAGTTGAATCACCTTCTGTTGTTGTGATATGGAAGCCCGAGACCCAATGAGACCCTTTCGGAGGTTCAACGTTCACTGCGTCTCAGGACTTTGAAAGACTCGTGGCGAATGAAGCTTTGAGTCCACACTCGGCTATATCGACTACTTGATGGTAAGTCTTTCGTTTTTTTTGTGTTGAACCAGGCCGTGAAACTGAAGCGTCGGCGGGAAGGAGCCTGGGTAACACGAACTCTGGTAAGACAATTTGTCGGGGATGAGTCACTGCACGCCAGCTCATCCGCTATGTGGTTAACGCAGCATCAAGATTTTTAGAGACAAAGATAATAATGATGTATGTAGAGCTTTATGCTCAGGCTCCAAGATCCAGACGCAGACGCAGTGGGGTTGCGCACGGAGAAGATACAATATGTGCAAAAACATTTTTTAACGAACTACACCACCTTCGGCACCGAGCTACAAGCTATATACAAACCACGCACTGCGATCTCCAAGGTTACTAGGTTCATCTTCCTTTCTCATCCTCTGTCTCCTCTCTGCTTTCTGCTGGTTCGCTCGCCATAGGTACATCAGATTAGCGGTTGACAAAACCACCTTACAGGTAGACATAACTATGAATGTGATTATCGCCTTCGTGTAGTTTGGGCCAGGAGATAGGAACCCAAGGAGCCAGGTAGCGAGAATACCTCCTAGTTCGGCCATGAGGAAACCCACACCCACAGCTGTTGCCCGTCGAGTGTGTGGCGCACTATTATTTGTCAACCACGCATTCTGTGGGGGGACCGAGCAAAAGGCGCCAGTAAGTGAGCAGAAAAGGGAACCATAGCGGATGTGGTTCGATGTATTCGCTGGGTGCGCGTAGTTATCAGATAGACACCCTTTTCTAATGGATGGTTTCAACACACCATAAAACATGATGAATCCGATCAGCTCCATAAGAACAAAGAATATCACAGTGTATCCACGACACTGGTAGCGATCCGACACGATAGCTGAGATGATGGACACTATTACCATCGGAATGACAAGTAAACGGCGAGATGGTTCGGTTTCTGAATGGACGTACGAATAAAGGTGACAGCATATGGTGGCACAGTCATCAGTTGAGCTCGGTTACCTGTAGATCCGAGACCTGCAACGAGCGTCGGTAGAAAACTGCAGGCATGGCCGTCAGCGTCGACGAGAGAGAGACCACGAACCAGGCTCACTAAGCCTGACCCAGCACTAGCGCGCCTGATGAATATTGTCAGATAAGGTGCAACTGGGCCTGTGTGGATATTACCGCTGATAAAAGATATGGCAGCGAGGAACAACACATGAGGAGACTTGACCGCTCTAACAACCTCCGTCCAGCTGAAATTGTCATTGTCGTCGTCCGCCGAAATAGAGCCAGCACGTTTTAGAGCGGAAACGACATATTCCCGTTCCTTCTCCGTCAAGAAAAGTGCCATCTCGGGCGAGCGAGGAAGGAGGAAAAAAGAGATCACACCAAACACGAAAGTAAATATGCCTTCCTATCAAGTCCAGTTGAGAATCATTTCACAAGGAATCAAAGAGCGACAAACCAAAATAAATATCCATGCCCAGCCGGGTTTTCCACCTTTTCCATCAAGCTGAACGATAGCAGCGGCCAACAGTCCGGAAAAAGCGCCCGCCAATGATGCTGAGGCGAAGAAAATTGCAATCCTAGTAAAGAGTCAGATGGTATACAGCGAAATCGATAATATGCACACCGTATTTGTACCCATTTCCGGGGATAGAAGCAAGAAAGATAAAGGACAATACAAGGTGGAAGACCACCTGGCAAAGTGGTGAATGGGGAGAAAAGTATTCCAGAATATTCAAACCTTCGACAAATCCGAGGAAGAACCGACATGCTAGTAATCCGGGATAGTTATTGACGAAGCCTTGACCTTGCATGAAGAGACGGCCAATATGAAGAAGATGGCGACAGTTTCTCACCCTGGAATGTGGTAATTATACCCCACAATATGACCGCAGCAGGAAGCATGACATTGGGT